>MU223462.1:116507-130719 GCA_018584345.1 Thuja plicata
GTGACAATATTTTTGCATCGCAATATTCCAATCAGTTTTTACAATGTTGATATGGTACATATGTACTGATTAATTTATTATTAAGCTTATGGAAACTAAAATTCAATAGGGTTTGTAGTTAAAATGCCACTACATCACTGGAAATGTTTCATTCTTACTTTTTTTCATTCTATCAATGCCTTTAGATCTGTTGGTAATATATTTTCCATGAGAAGAATAGCCTAAGAAATATTTCCTTTACTTTCTTCCATTCCTGAAAGCCTGTTCGTGCTCTGGTTATTCCATACCCAACTCAGGGCCATGCAACTCCCATTATACAATTTTAAAAAATTCTTTCCACAAAAGGCCTCATTGTCACATTTGTTTCAACTTATCATAGACACGCTCAAATAACTCAAACAAATTCTTCTTCAAGTGACCCTGTTCTGTTGGATGATCATAATCTAGGTCTGGATATTCATTCTGCTTAAAATCTCAGATGGATTACCACTAGATTTTGACAGATCTTCTAAATTTTATTATTTTATGCAATCTTTTGATAACATAGGTGAAGCTCTAGAAGAGATTATGAATGATCTGGATAAGAAAGAGCCCTCCATGTCCCGTGTTATAGCTGATACACTCCTATTCTGGTCACTAGATGCGACCAAGTGATATGGGATTCCTTGGATTTCCTTTTGGACACAACCTGTGTCTGTTTACTCAATCTACCATAACTTTCATCTGCTAACATCTCATGGTTATTACCCTCCTAAGGGCCTTGGTAAGCTTATTCTATGTGTATATGAAAAGCAGTGTGTGATCTATTAATTATGTATGGGTTGAACATAATAAGATCTGAAAGTAAGCAATCACTTCATATTTCTCTGGAGATTGAAATGTACACTACATTCAACAACCTCATGATTGATTTAAGTTCACGATTTCAGGAGCAATAAAGAATATGAATGTAGGAGAAGTTATTTTCCATGCTTGTGATCTATATGTAATATGTATCAAGCAATAGCTCTTGGAAACAATCGTATTCATGTAAATTTAGAATGTTTGTATGTAGCTTTGTTAATAAATAAAAAGATTTTCTTGATGAGAAATGTCCCTTCTTCTGGTTTATGTCTAATCTTTTTGGGGTAAAATTATAATTCTCTACAACTGGGTTTGGTAAACCACTTTCTAGCTGGCTGCGCCATATTACTACCTAGTGGTGGAAAAGGATGATATATTAATAATTATGATTTGGCAATGCGAGAAGATCAGATGTTATAATATAAAGCTAAATGGGAAATGGACAATTTTGGTCTGGATTATCTAGTTTATTGCACAAAAATAAACACACATATTCTTCAGAGAAACTCGGTATCCCCTTGCATGATTCTACTTTTCCTAAAAAAACACCAGACCAAAAATACTTAATGACCTTGAGAATCAAATGAATGTTGCTAAAAAACATAACCACTAGAGAGAGCAGTAAAGTAAGTTTTTTAATAGATTAGCGTCAATCATTGGGGGCACACCCTTTTCTATTTAAAAATAATAACTGAATAAAAGGACTATAGAAACAATAAACTTGAGTTCGAATTAGTTGGGCCAGTGGTGAAGACCTCATTTCCACAATTGTTTTCCATACAAACTAACATTTTTTCTCCAGTTCTAGCTACTTTTTACTGCACCAGGTCCTCCATGAAGGGATTTCTCACTAAATGTAGATGAAGGCTGTAAAGAGTAACCCATGTACATGCATGTCTCCTGCCAATATAAGGAAGGCATATGAAAATCAGTTGAATTGGTTTAGAAACATCGTGCATGAAATCTTTGAAGTCTGGAGCCTTTTTTAGGGGGACAAGAGCTTTGGATAGAGATTTGGACTTGTCTCCAGCAATCCAGCTAGCTTCATTCAGTGCAGCCTGCTACTAAATGACAACTATTTCCAACTTCTCCACATAGATTGTAGTGGCCTTAAGGGGTTGTAATGGTTGTTGAGAATCTTGGATAAGTGAATTTTCCTTACCATAATTTGTGAGGCATGCTGTTTCGGTAGAGGTGTATTCTTTTATTCTCATTTCAAGACTTGTTTATGGATTGCTAAACTAAAATTTGTTCTATTTGTTAATTTGGAGTGCATCCCCTTTAGTATACTTTAGATGACTTTTTGTTGTACTATTTATTTTATTGAGGTGTATTTTGTTTATGGGTTGATTTAATAAAGAATCTTTTTGTATGCATGATGATAGAGTGCGTGAAGGAGGATTATATATTTGTAGTTTCTGATTGTGGTTGAATTTTGGAGGGATGGGAAGAAAGGGTCACCTTTTCATGATAAGGTGTTTTGCTAATTGATAGTGTCTTTATTTTGTTGTTTGTCACAATTATAGTTTAGACAAGAGTTCTCTATAATATTTTTAGGTCAGAAGGGATAGGGGCATGGTTTGTTTCATGGTATAATTTACTTCTTCCAGTTCTTAAAAGATGAATGAGTATGTCATTATTTAAAATGCCCTAATAATGGAAATTATTTCTACAACATAATTACTACAACTGGTTTCATTTCCCTGCTATTACTATTCCCTCTGAGATCATTATTTTCATCACAATCAAAGCCCTTGTCACAAATAAACAAAAAATGCACTACATTAGGAAAGTTGGAAATGAAGAGTAGAAGATTTGAAATAAGCAGCCATGACTACACAAATAAGTCATCATTCTTACTCCCCCACCTTACAGACTAGGGTCTCCTCACAACTTATTTCTTTCATACATGGTATAGCTTCTTATTGCTAATTATATCTAGTATAGTCAATAAATAGTATGGCATTCTCAGTAAACAGATAAAATTGGATGAACTAACCAACAAAAAATTTGAAGTCCTTATCTTCCAAAAAGACAAAAGACAACAATATCATGAGACCCTGAACTCAAACTTGTAGAGGAACAATGTACAGTCTCTATCTACACTATGGGCCTCTTCATGATTCACCTTCGGCCTGTAGAAGAAAAATATCTCTCCCCTTTCCTACATGCCAATCCATTAATACTTGTCTTAAATAACTTCTGTCACACTATAAACCACATTACCAATTCAAAATACCAATACCATAGTAGAACACAAAACATTATGCTTGACAAATCTACCTTGACACTGCTACAAAACATTAATATGCTTGACAAATCTACCTTGACATTACACATTCCTCTTATATCTTCACAAAGGGGGAAACCTGATTGAGAAAGAAATATCATATTGTAAGGGGTGGAAACTTTGTTCTTCTTGCATTTGTTAGTCATGTTGCTTTTAACATATTTAAGTGGAATACACCAAGGAGTACCACATGATGAATGCTTAATATAATGCATTGTCAAGGTGTACTCTCTGAACTGTCCATTTCTAGTTCTTGAGAACAGATGGTGATATACATGTGTTTTCGTAGATGACTATATTGTTCATGATTTTGTCTCATGGTAAAGAAATAGAAATGGATAGTTTTGAGACTAAACGTATGATGATAGTGTGAGACTACACATATGCTAATATTAAAAAAGTTTGAAATAGCCTTTGGATTCGATTGTGTAGATATTTTTTCCATCAACGTTTCTGATCACACTCTGTGATCCTTCATCAGGATGAAAGAGAAAAAGGATTGAAAGGGAAGTCAATCATTTTGATCTCTTTCAATCATTTTAATGTCTTTCATCCTGATGATCAATCACAAAGTGTGATCCGAAACGTTGATGCAAAAATTCTGTACACAGTCAAATGTAATGACCTATCTGATAAGAAAATCTAAAGTACACAAACGTGCGAGACTCCACATATGCTGATAAAAAAATGAGCTATCTGATGATTGTGCTAATGTTCATGTTTGTAAACAATCAATATTTCTGATGGTGCTCCTTGGTGTATTCCATTTAAAAATAATCTAGTTTTATTTTTTCTATCATGTTTAGTTTGTATATGCAGGATTGACCATCTAATAGTACAGACAGTAATGGGAAGAATGAGTGGGATATGAGACGGTTTCTCATCGAGTATGGGGCATAAGGGCATAGAGCGTGCATTTCCCTGCATTTTCTTATTTAACGGTGTGTTTTCACACCACCATTCAATTCATGGATATTGTTCTTCCCCATCTTCTATCTGATGCTATAGATGTTTCATTGTATTAATTGTATAAATTTGTAATAACGATATATTTGAAACTTTTTAGTTTTGTACTAATAGAAAATAGTCATATTGTTATTATGAATGTTGCTATTTGTCTCCAATACTAAGTTTGGTTGCTTCAATAGTATGAATGAACAAAAATCTGTTTGATACAGGGGTGATGGCTATAATAAATGTTCCTATATGTGACTGTGGTGATGGAGTGCACTGCATGTTGAGGTCGTCACACACAGACAATAATCAGAACTATAAATTTTGGACTTGCAAAAATAAGAGAAGGTTATTAATAGCACTATATTTATGTTTACAAATAAAAATTATTAATCATTATATTATATTTAATGTTTAAGATTTATATTGTAGGATGGTAGTGGATGTGACTACTTTCAGTGGGCCGATGGTGCCCCATCTTTGTCTACATCATCTGCACCATCTAGACATATACCTATTGTGGATGATGAGTGCAAGTCTTATGGCAAAAGTGGAGGCTACCTATAAAGCCGATGTCAAGTTTCTATGATATTTTGTTTGTGCTCTAATCGCACTACTTTGTTGGGTCATTCAGTAGAAATAGTTATATACACACACACACACACACACACACACACACACACACACACAGTTGATGAGGACTACAAGACTTGTTTAATATCGAGCAATGCAATGATTATTTATAGTTTTATGCAAACACTTGTATGTCTCAATTCCAACCAATCCTTACAATACCATCCTGCATTCCTAATTTTATTTGGTTATAGAAATATAGTCTCGATGTCATAGAATTTTACAATCACCCTGTCTGTTACCATATCATTCATCTAGATCATGGACATCAAATTGTGATCCAAAATGTTGATGAAATGCGTCCTGAATGTAATTTTCTATGAACAAATGGTAAAAAAAGTAGCTTTTCAGTGTTGCACTTTAACTTTCTCATTTTCCTTATAGGCTATTGGGGGTATTTTATGTCTTTCTCATCTTCATTTTCTTGAATTTTCTAACCTTGCAGGTTTCCACCAATTGGGAGAAAAGATTGAAGATAGTTTTTTTTATTAAAGTATTACAACATCCATATAATAACTAATATAGTTAGTAACTTACTAATCAAAACTAATATGATATTCCTTATAAATTTAAAATATAATCAAAATTCAAAAAATTAAAGTTAAAAAAAATTGAAATTAAAAACAACTCAAAATTAAAAAAATGGACAAAATAAATCACAACATTATTAAATAATAATAATAAAAATTTAAAGTCTTTGTCAAATTCCAATTCCAATTCAAAATGTAGAAGCAAACATAGAAGATGGAGTGTCTAATTCTGATTCCATTTCGAAATTGTTGAACCAAACGTGGAAGTTGGAATTTGTCAGTTCTAATTCTGATTTTGAACTTGGCAACCAAACGCAGAAGATGGATTGACGCATTCATCTTCCGGGTCAATCAAATGGTCCAAACTATATCCGGAAGATGCAAAACTAGAATTTTAAAACCCGATTTTGAGATAATTAGGTTTTGAGTCCAATTCCAATTCCCCAACCAAACAGGGCCTTAGAGAAAACTTTTATACTATTAGGAGAAAAACACAGGAGAGAAATCTTGAAAAAGACTCTACTAACCGCCACCAAAGAACTGCTAAGATTCCACAACAAAGTCACCTTCCATCTCATTAGCTCCAAAAATAGGGGCTTTGCCGAGAACCCTCCAAACAGAGGTCTTAAAGACTACATAAGAAAGAGGCAAGCAAAGAACAAATTTGTAAAACACCAGCAACCCTCCCTGAGGCCCAACCACACTCCAGACAACAATCCATAGACCAAATATCCAATGACAACAAGACCACCATCAACAACATATCTCGAAAACCCATGAAGCCCACACCACAACACAAACCTGACACAAACAAGGGAGAGAAGCACAACCCTTAAGAACAACATTGAATAGACCACATAGAACTCTGACATAGAAACCACAACTACATGATCTAAATCAAGAAAATTCGTAGATCGCCAAGCAACAGTCCAAATCGCATTGTTAATGAAAGAGGCACCCACCCCCTAAAACCGCCAAACCCAACCATACGAAAGTGGGTTATCCACAGAACATTACAAATGCCTCCAAAAAGAGAGAGACAACAAGGAGTTTAAATTCCCCACAACGACGACACCCAGGGCATCAATACCATGCACTTGAAATTGACCAACACAACGATTTCCACTGACAGTCCTAGGCATAAACATAGGCAAAATGGTGACAATACCAATAGAGATAGCACAAACCAAACCCCAAGTTGCACCAAACACAGGAACATACAATAAAAGACTTTCCTAGGCAACAAATGACCCAACAGAAAATGGAAGCTGCCTTCAACAGCCAACACGCCCAATAAAATAGAAAAGGCCCTGAAACAACTGCGTCCACTAGTAAAGGGGCGAAAATAAAGAAAAATGGGCAACCGACCAACCAAAGTCAACCCAACTAACCTCGACCAACCTCGTCATCATCAGGGTCCCCCTCACCCTCTGCACCAGACCTGGAATTTGATGGTCGTATTGGTCGTTTTTCCACTTTTGAGCCGTATATGACAGACTAATTTGGACCATATGGATTGAAGGTTAAATTTTAATAAAACCATTAATATGACACTTAAATTTATTAACAAACGTTAAAGTTTGTTATAGGTAATATAGTATTTTATTTAATAATATAAATATATGTTATTTTATAACATATATGATAAATCTATATTATTTTAAAATTTATACGTTTCTATTTTGTTTATTATATATTTATATCAATTTAGAATCTTTTTAAAACATAATATATAAATTTTAGAAACTTGTTTTACCAATTTAATTAAAATATTAGTATGCAATATACATATTTTATATTATTTATTACATATTTATATTATTTAAAATTCTTTTTAAAATAAAGCATATAAAATATTTCTTAACTAATTTAATTTAATTTTTTTTTTGTATATAGTACTATTTATAATTATATTTTAATTTTATATTATTTTGATCACAAATAAAAGTTTCTATTTTTACCTATATATTTATTAGATGTAATATATATTTTACTAATTATTAAATTATTCGTATATTAGAAGAAAAATTACAATCAATATTTACCTTAAAATCTAAAATGAAAACATTAAAATGATCAAACTGTCATAAAAAAAATTTAATGACAAATGGGGGTGACCATCGAACAAAATTCAAACCCCTACTCCCGCTCCTCTTCGCGTTCTCCATTCTTGGTTTATTATCATGATAAAACACAATTGTTTATTATTGTAATTTAATTAGTTTTTTTAATTTGTATTAAATGATTTTTGTTTTTCTCCAATAAAATCATAAATACAATATTTTTTGGCAATGAAAAATCAATGCGGCTTCTCTGGCAATAAGCCGTTGGAGAGGTAAAGCGAGTTCCAACGGTCAGTTAATTGTATTGGGTATGGAAAACTTGTTTTGAGGTCCGGATGAAAGGTTTGTTGTGGGTATGTCTGTCACTGTCCACAAGTATAGCCTATGTCCCTCACAGTCTTTGAAGAAACCCACAGGCGTTCAGCTTCAGATTTTTCACTGTGACACCCATTCTAGTTTTAGTGTGTATTTCTCAAATCAGAGGACACTTGGCTGTTTCGGCATACTCAGATTGCTTTGGCGCTCGCGAGGACTTCAAACAGGCAAGATATATTCTTGCGCCTTTCCATCAGATTTGTGTATTGTTGAGATAATGTTTTCCTGTTATTGCTTTGAATTCTGTAATCTTTCTGAATGCTCTGTTATGCTGGTGAAGGGGTGTTTTAGGGTTTAGAGATGGGCAAAGGCAGTCAAGAGAAGGTTCTAGAACAGATATTCCAGCTGAAATTCACATCAAAGAGCCTGGTGAGACAGGCGAAGAAATGCGAGGCAGAAGAGAAAGGGGAGAAAGCGAAAATAAAGAAGGCCATTGAGAAGGGGAACATGGACGGTGCGCGCATATATGCGCAAAATGCAATCAGAAAGCACAAGGAGCAACTGAACTATTTGAGATTGGGGTCGAGGCTGGATGCCGTTGTTGCCCGCTTGAGCAGCCAGAGCAAGATGGAAGACATCAGCAAGTCCATGTCTGGGATTGTGAAGGCATTGCAGAGCGGGCTGGCACTTGGGAATATGCAAAAGATCTCTCTCACCATGGATCAGTTCGAGAGGACTTTTGTAAACATGGAAGTGCAGTCCGCGTTTGTGGACACGGCCATGGCAGGCAGCACTTGTCTTTCCACACCTGAAGATGATGTGAACTCCTTAATGCACCAAGTTGCTGATGACTATGGATTGGAGGTTTCTGTTGCCCTTCCACAGGCAGGGACAACTTCTCTCAACCCACTTTTGCCCCAACAAGATCATTTGACCCACCTCAAGTCCAGAGGTTAATCATTACAACAAGCGACCTACCCCTACCCTGCCTTGGCGTCGTTGTTTTTAGTTTTTACTTACAGGAGGAGGATTGTTTACATGCTCTGTTCATTCAGTAAATTATTTTGTGCCGACTACTTTGAAATCTCAAGTGTTTTTCTCTTTGGCATGATCTGTGCTTGCTTGGCTATGGGATTAATTTCTCTTTTATCATTCCATTGATTTTACAGTTGGTTGTTTTCAATGCTTAATTTTAGTTTGTTTTTAAAGCCTAGTTGCCTTGAGATGTAGGGCGAGGGCTATAGAACATGGACACCATTTAAAATCAGGGTAATTTACTGAATAAAAGCGCATCTATTTATATGTAAGCATAGTCACAGAAGATGTGGGTATGGTGAAGGGAACATTATACCTGTGTTTCCTGCCGACACTAGCTTTCTTGCAACCTCAAGTTTGAAGTATTTTGATAGAAGCTAGACCTTGTACTCTACAAAAGATGTTGATTATTTCCAGGTTCTAGGCAACAAATCTCCGTTAGATTAAATGTAGGGTTTTTTTTGACAGATAATAGATCTGTTTCTCCAAAAAAATTCACATAAATTCTTAGCATGCACAAAGGTACCGTGTTAGCCAGTGCTTACCGAAACAAAAATTGATTGCAAATAAAGTGAACCAAGCACATAGTTTCCTCTTTTGTTCCTCTTCGATGGTAGACATATCTGATGTCAGATTCCTGACAAGCAATAATTTAGATCTGGTGTTGAAATAATTTGAATAGGACATTAGCTACTCATCGCTTTTACTTTGGTCTATAGTATTAAAGATTTCATATCTCATATCTGTAAGAGTTTTGTTAGGCAATGCCATTAGTTGCACTCTGCAAATGTATCTAGTTCCATTAGTGAGATGTTCATTTTCCCTATTTCCCGATTTAAATGCCTCTTCTGTGTATCTGCTGCCCTGAATCCCTTCTTTCAGGGGCCTCACAGGTTTCATATTTTGGATATTCACATTATATGTTACAATAGCGCACCTTTTTTCAGAATGTACATACCCTCTCGGCAAATATAGTATCCTCCCTGTTCCTAGGCAATAGAATAGAAGTTGACTATAAAGATCATTACTTTTTCTTTTTAATATGAATAAGCATTGTAACAGTTCAGATTACCATAGTGATAGGATTAAATTTCTATTGGTTAGGTTGATCTACCTACTGGAGTGTAGTGACAGCAGTTCTTACCAAAAACTCTTAGTTTATTGTACCTTGACATCTGTGGAAGCATAATTCTGTTCTAACCTCTTTTTTCTCTATTTTTATTTTCTTTTGCTTGGTAATGATTTATAGGCTGCTGTTAATACTGTTTAGATGTGCAAGGACTGCATTCTTAAACTTTGTAAACATGGGTAACGCTTGAATACCAGGGTTATGTTCTTATAGACGTCACCCACTATCATGGCAAACCCCTTGCAAATGTGATAATTTATAAATTGCTCCAATTTGTTGGAAAATGTTCTATGTTCTGCAGCTCATTTTTTTAAATTATTGGAGACTTTTGATGCTGTCCTCTATATTTTTGAGCTTTTTGCTTATTTCAACTTTCAATATTTACTTTTGAGGTTGCAGGCTTGTATGGATTACTACCCGAGTAGATGATTTTGAGTTTATAAAGGTGATGAAATTTGGAATTGTTGCTAAATGTTGATAGCCATCCTAATCTTGGGAAATTTTTACATCTTTTGAATGGGGGTTATTACAATGCCAGCTTGAAGTACATTTTATTAGATGTTCTGTGTTTGTAACTCCTCTCAGATTTCGATACTACAAATTTTTAAACACGTTTTTATACAATACTACTCTTCATAGAAGAAAAAGGCAACTTTCATGAATTCTGAGCTTCAATGGAAATCTACACTTAACCTGAATTACTAAACTTTGCAATAATTAAATTGTTATAGTTAAATTGTCAATTAGATGTGCATATTTAGGAGAACAGCTTGAAATGCATCGAACTTCTGTGAAGTTCAACAAAATCTAATTGAGTTAGATGTTTTGTGTTTGTACCTCCTCTTAGATTTCGAAACGTTTTTATACAATTATTCTTCATAGAAGGAAAAGACAAACTTTCATGAATTCTGAACTTCAATGGAAATCTACAGACACTACCTGAATTACTAAACTTGGCAATCATTAAATTGTCAATTAAATGTTCATATTTAGGGGAACAGCTTGAAGTGCATCAAACTCCTGTGAAGTTCAGTATTAAAATTGTGAGTTTTACTGGGTTGGCTTATTAACTTCTGTATTTACCGGAAACCCACGCTTCTGAATTACTCAAACATGACAATAACTAAGTTGTTTTTTCAACTGGATGTCCATATTTAGGAGAACAGTTTGAAGTGCATCAAATTTCTGTAATATTCTACATTCTGGATGTGCATATTTTTTTTGATATTGTAAAATTTTAAGACTTTTTTATACAATGCTTTACTTCATAAAAGAAACAAATAACTTTCATAGATTCTTAACTTTCCCAAAGTCTACACTTGACCTGAATTACTCAAACCTGACAATAATTTAAGTGTTATTATGGTTAAATCTTCAATTGGATTTCCATGTATAGGAGAACAGCTTGAAGTGCATCAAACTTCTGTGATTTGTGGCATAGTTGGTAGTTAATTGAATATTTCAATTGTGAGTTTTATTGGGTTGGCTTGTTGACATGTTTTTTTTTATATTTGAAATTTTTTAAATAAGACGTTCAAATTTGTTTATAATTCTTCTGAAAAAGTAATTTCTATGAATTCTAAACTTTACTAGAATTCTACACTTAATCTAATGTGCTGAAACTTGACAATCAAGTAATATTGTCATCAAGATTCAAATGTGTAGTTTCTTTGAGTCAAATTTTAAGACCCTTAAGTGACTCACAAGAGTGAAACATTGGGCTTTTTTGGGAGGTCACCCATCTCAAGTATGCCAAATACTTAGGCATATGGTATAGCAAATGGATTTAATCTTTAGGAAATTTTTTAAGTGTGCTTGAGTTGGAGTAGACATGGGATGGGTTACTCCCGCTTCACCCTCATGACTCATGAAATGTGGGTCAATAAATTTGGCTAAAAAAGTACACAGTTGAATTCTATAACAGTATCATTATTTAACTCATTAATTTCCTCCTTATCAATCATTTAAGTTGTAATTTTTAAATTTACAATATCTTTGAGAAGAATAGCTTGAATTTGGTTTCACAATATAGTTGAAACTAAGGTAGCTTGTTTGCATGAAAAAACATTACCCCATCATTTAAATAACTTGAATCTGGTAGAGTTGTGTAAATTAGTTGAAAGGCCAAAAAGCCAAAAATTAGTTGCAAGGTGTAAATTTCACAAACCAACACTGCATTATTTAACTTGAATTTGGCCAAGTTGTGCTTGTAACAACTATGCTATTCATAAGTATGCTTGCCAGAAGATGTAAAAAATAAGCTACTTTGCAAAAAGATGAATAAATTTTATGAAACTAACATTGCATCATTTAACTTGAATCTAGTGGAGTTGTGCTATAGGATTAGGTGGTTTGAGCAGGTGTAGGGAGTGGCTCCTAACACGTCCCTCACTTGTAAGAGACTCGATAGGAAATCACATTGGAGGAGTCTCTCAACAAGTGAAACCATAATACAATAATGGGTTGAAGCATTAATTAAGATAAATGAATTCCCCAAGTATGCCATGAGCGCTATCATGAGGCTACGTGTGACTTGAATAGGAAAAATCACACATGCATGGGTATGTGGTGATGACTCTTTCACATTCGTCAATATTTTTTGTATGAGAGAATGTTGCATGCCTAGTAGTAGTACAATTGCTTTGAGCACAACCGATGAGGCTCCCCACACTTAGTACTCTAGCATCTATGTCCTAATATAGTCCATGTTGCTCTTGTGTGAGCTTGTTACTTCCTTGCATTATGTATACCCTATTTGGTGTGTGTAAATACTCCTTGTATACATCACTTTCTTCCTTGGGCCATAAATTCATTCCACCACCACTAAGTATTTTAGGAAGTGGATACAAGACATCCCCCTCACCTACATTATTGACAAACAAATTACTAAGTTCCTATTCAACTACATCATGTGTTAATATGGAGTCCCATTATCCATTTTCATAACAATGCTCACCCTTTCAAGAATCAAGATATTTACAAACTTTGTGACAAATTCCATATCCAAGACTATTTTACCATATCCTACTATCCCTAGAGCAATGGCCAAGTTGATGCATCTAACAAATTAGTAATGTTGGCCAAGATTGACACATTTAACTAAATCCCACCCTACAAGCCTATAAGACCTATATTTGTACCCCTACTAGTGCCACTCTATTCTGCCTTCTTTGGATATGAAGCCATCCTTCCAATCAAGGTTTAGTTACCATCGAGTATCATTAAAGAACCTAATATCAGATGAAGAGTATGAAATATCTCAGTTACATGAGCTAGAACTACTAGATGATAGGCATCAAAGTGAACTTAACCACTTGCAGGCATACTGAAATTGTCTTTGAAAAAGCTACAATAAAGGGTTAACGTTTGATTTTTTGAGATAGGAGACTTGGTCATTAAAGAAAACTAGAGGAATTTGGTAGAAAGAGAAAATCATGCTAAAGTTGATCCTGATTGGTTGGGCCTATACATTATTACATTCGCATATGGATTTGATCCTTATCAATTAGCTACCCCAAAGGAGATCCATTATCGGAGCCCATCAATAGAATGCATCTTTGAAAGTTCTATACATAACCCTCAAAGAATCCCTTTAAAAATTAAAATTAGAAAAAAAGAAAAAAGAAAAAAATTGTCACCTTTATGAAAATATGGCCAATAAGCATCTCAAGTGACACCAAACAAAATGGAAAAAGTAAAGATAAGATAAGATAAATTTATTAATGTCCAACGGAAGACCAACAAGGGTCTATGGGACAGGAAGCAAGAAACCAACGGACCACCAAACAGTGGTCGGGGGAACAACAAAAAAAACAAGGAACCAAACTGTACGCCTCCTCAATCGTGATTCGTGGTTCCTGTGAGGCCTCACCCCAAACCCATCATAGCTTTTCCAATTACCATTTTGATAGACCTAGTAATTGGCTTTATGTTTTGATGAATTAGGAGGTTTTACCCTTTTGATAGGGATTTGGTTAAATTAGATGATGATAATTTATAATGTACGACACTTTCCATACTCATGATGTTGACCATATGATACATTATGATGATTGACTTAGATGAATGGTGAGATGTTTCAATTTGGGTACACATGTTTATATGAGTTGTTAAGGAAAACTATAATCGAGATTGGAATTATGTCGAGATCTGAAATTCTTTGAAGGTTAAAGAATAGGTGATGAAATATCTTGTTGAGTTTAAGGACATTTTTGTAACTATTACTTGAGGAATTGGTTATTTGATTTTATGCCATTTGGGTGTTTTTAGAATTGATATAATTAATGCTTATGTAATTTAGATAAAACTACATCATGATTTATATAAGATCTAGAATGATTAGTGTGACATGTGAGTTAATGAGTTCATGTTCTTATGATTCAGTTTACGCATGTTCATTTGTAAGTCAAGGATTAAAATT
>MU223462.1:149146-188603 GCA_018584345.1 Thuja plicata
ATTGGAATCTCTTGAAATTCACAATTTCCATCCCTTTTTGTTTTTGTTTCACAGGCTCTCATAACCATATACCATTTAAATTAACTTGAACCCTCTTTTTTTTAAAACATAACTTATCTGGATACTTTGGAATATGTGTGGACATGTGGGAAGAACATAAAAAAAAATTTAAAATCTTTCCTTATCCTTGAGTCCACCACCTCATCGGCCAACTGTACCTGTGCCACTTCACCCATGCCATGTGTCACTATTTGGTTGGTCCGCATATCTACCTGGGCACTGCAACTGAACCAGAAACTACTCCAGACGTACCTAGGATGTCTCATGATTGGAGAACGAACAAACCCAGATCGCCAAAAGATCAAAAATCCTTATTTTGCAAAAGCACCAGAATCATGCGAACAGGCCCGGAAACTGGCTTCAAAAACTGACACAGTGATTCGATCAGACCTTGCCCTCTGACAGGCACATTCTCTGATCTATAAACTATCATTCCCAAAATGGCATCTCATGACTGTACCCGAGGCAAAATTTATAAGTCTTCAAAGTTTCTCGTTTCATTCTGTTTTCTGTAAACCACTGTCAGAAAATGATTTTTAATCACCGTAATTGATTTTAAAAGGCTGACAAATGGATTAATAGGGGGCTCAAATCTGAACTGGAAGTAGTATGTCACTTTGCAAGACAATGCAAAAATAAATTCGTCAAAAGAATCAACCGGCCAAAAGTTATTCACTGGCGAAGTAGGGCATTTGGATTTTCAGGAGAACACACTTTGTAGAACCGACTACATTTTGTGAAAATTGCAAATGGAATGAGCCTGGAAACTTGGTCAAACGGATTGGCCATGGTTCCGGATTTGGCATAGCTGGAGTAAAACATGACTACAACATGAATCAATCATTATATTTCTCATTGGATCACACAGGTGTCTTTTTCACACTATTAAAATAGCCCTTAAAACTTTTGGACATCTGGGTTTCAGCAAAACAGTAAAAACTACAAACGGATTTGGCTTTGAAAAGTACTGAAATGGATTCACCAGGGGCTAAAAATGGACGAGCCAGAAGAGGAACATGCCTACAATACAAATACATCATTAATTCTTCTTGAACAATCACCGGGTATCAAATATAGCTTCACAAATAGGGCTCCCGGCAAACAAATGAACCAGTGCACAAGTGCAAAACTGAGAAAACACCTCCGGAAGGGGATGAATAAACAGGGTCGAAACTCATCACAGGGACCTGAAACCTGACACATAGAGAGTATGAAATGTGTACAACAAGATTTTAGGCTCAGAATTTCATAACACTTATCAAATTTCCAGATATTCAATCTCGAAGTAACCCTTCTCGGTGATTTCCACACTTGGCAATTTTCTTATTTTGAGACCCCCTAGGAACGAACTGATGAAAACCCATTTGAGCATGCAACTTTAGGAATCAGAATAAACCAATGAAGAATATGAAAGGCAATGGACAAATGCATTTTATGAAACCACCCAGAAAACACCTGGTTCCCACATGCATTTTGAAAGCAGAATAGTACAAATGCATGGTAATGTGTCTCATTCCTCACAAATTTTTTAGAGTGCCAACAAGGTGCACCTTGTAGTGACACCTTGGGTTGTGCATAGTTGATTGTCTTCAGATCAATGACACCATCGTTGGTGACATTCTTATTTTTGTTCCACCACTTAGCTTTTTCCGTTCCATTTTTGTTTGTATTGATTTGTGTTGGATCTACAAGGTTTCATCGTTTGACTAAGTTCTGCTCACAACGAACTCTTTCAATGAGTTGTGTGAAGTTCGAAGCTAACTGTAATTCTATTGTGAATGACATGTCTAGGATTAGGTTGTCAATGAACATGACTATTAGGTCTTGTTCGGGCACATCATACGTTATGCAGTTTGTAGTATTCCTCCATATTTGTAGGAATTTCACAAAAGACTCTCCATCCTTCTGTTTGATATCACAAAAGTCCTTGATACTGACCTTTCTCTCGATGTTATGATGGAAGTGAGCGATGAACTTTTCAGCTAGTTCACCCCAAGACTGAATGCCATGAGGTAAATATGAGAACCACTACTTTGCTGGTCCAGCTAAGCTTTGTGGGAACAATCGCATTAAATATGTATCATCATGGGCGACTTTGATGCAACTATCAAAAACTCTCAGATATGTTCAATAGGGTTTGTATTGCCCCTATATTTGTTGAATTTCGGTACCGAGAAGTGAGTTGGGAACGAATAAATGTGGAGAGAATGGTCAAAGGGGTATGGGTATAAATCCTCTACAGTGTGGGATTTAGTTTGCCCCTGATTTTGCATATCCATCATTTGGGTTTGAAGGGTTTGCATTTGTTGCATCAACATGTTCATTTGATACCGAGGCTGATGTGTGATAAGGTTCCTCTGTGCTATAGTGGGTATGAGACTGTGCCTCTATGCCCCTTGAGTAGGAACATAGGATTTCATCTTGGGGACTTGATATTGATTTCCCACTGTATGGTTTTGAAATGGGGGCACATGAGTAGTCTATGGTGGGGTTTGATATGTTTGCTACTAGGATTGGGAATGTTGTTGTGGTTGATATTTTTGGGGTTGATATTATTGCTTCTGATGTTGGGGTTGAAGCTGGGGTTGTTGTTGCTGGGGTTGGATTTGGGGCAACTGAAGCTGGGGTTGCTGTTGCTGAGGTTGGAATTGTGGCAACTAAAGCTGGGGTTGTTGTTGCTGGGGTTGGATATGAGGTAAATGAAGCTGGGGTTGCTATTGCTGGGGTTGGATTTGTGGCAACTGAAGCTGGGGTTGCTATTGTGGAGGTTGGACTAATTTTGGAATGGGAAAAGGTCTAGGTTTGGGTGGGAATTGACTGTAAGTCGTACATGCAGAGATGGATCCTTGCGGGCATGAGGTGTTGATCCCAAGACTAGTAGGAATTAACTGTAGTAGCGACATAGTTTTAGAACAGTCAGTATTTGGCAGGATGGAAGGCATATCATGAGAGCTTAATTGTCTCGGCCATGTGACCGAAGGTGGGAGCATACTAGTGACCATGGGTGCACTCTGTTGCGAGCCTTTCATGCTTTGATTGGAAGATGGGTTGGCTTGGGTTGTGCAATTGGTTTGTTTGGATATCGTCTGTGCCAATGTGGGTTTTACCAATGGTGGGAAGATTTGAGACACAACAGGTAGTATTTGAGAGGACTGAGTAGTGTTTTGACCTGCGAGAGGGTTTTTGGGCCATATGGTTGATACATTGAATTCAGCGGGGAGTTTGACTCCCTTCTTTATTAGCATGGCTAAGTAACGTTCAGGATTCCTCTCTACAACAACGTCAACTACTTGTGTGGAATAAGCATCTTTCTCAACATCTTCAATCTCCACTTCTGTGACATTTTGGAAAAAAGCTGACCTACGAGGTTGTTCAAAGAATATAACAGAACTGGCATTTATGAAAGGATCGTTCTCTTGTTTTGTTTCCCAAGTAGGGAATCTATTGATATATGACTGATCAGGTTGTTTTCTAGCCTTCGACCTTGTGTAAGGCCCTCCATGAGGTGTTTGAGACATAGTGTGGTCCAGATTTTGTAACTAAAACAAGTGATATAAAGCAAACAAAAAAGGATAAACTTTCTAAGGAAGTCCGAGTTATGTTTTGGACAAGGGTAATTCTAGGGTTAGATGTTGATATATCTTGATCTCAAAGTGGTGATGTTGTAAAAGATAAGATTTGTCAACCTTTGCCTGTGACAAAGTCACTTGATAGAGATAATGATGATGTTTCATATGATGAGATCAAGATATTTTGAGTCTGAGCTTTCGAACTAACAATGTTTTAGACAATAATCATGCTTTTCAGAGAAGGAATTATCTTTAATGTTTAGAGATTCACACAATGTTCTTTGCACTTTTCTAGGATAAACACTGGTCTTAGACACAAAATGAAGAGTTGTTTCAAGGCTTTTAGGTCAAAATGAAGAGTTGTTTCAAGGCTTTTACCTTTTTTGTTATTCACTGTAAGTCAACCCTGCACTTAAACCAAGAAAATAGACCAAAAAGTGGCTTTTGGGTCAATTGCGGCATTGTGTCTTTAATTGTGGTAACATCTGATCAATTGCGGTAGAATGTTGATGATTGCAGTAGGGTGCGTTTGATTGCGGCATGGATCGGGCAATTGCGGTACAATACAGGCAATTGCAGAAAACAATAATCAATTGCGGCAACACTACCAGAAGATAGAAAGACAAAAGATGACAGAATAATAGTGCAAAAGCCTATAATCAATTGCGGTATTAAACTAGTCAATTGCGGCACAAGTTTATTGATTGCGGTAGAATAGTAGCGATTGCGAAATAGCACAGATATCAAGAAAAAGATGAATTTTTTAACCTGTGACCGTTTGACCGTGGCTGATTAATTCTATCTGCTGCTTGCAAGAAGTATTTGTGCTATTTGATTCACGTCGGGTTCACCAAAATGTACGCCTCCTCAAATGTGATCCATGGTTTCCAAGCTTTCCAAAGGCAAGGGTTAGTAGCAAAGGTTTACAATGATATAAATCAAGCACACAAGAACTACTAAAACGAATAACTTTGAAATGCAACCAATAAAATGTACAAGCAAAGAAAGGAAAACAAATGAATACAAACCCCAAAGTGCTTGAAGCTTCTATTGTCTCTCTCTACTCCTTCTGAAACACTATTTTTGATGCTCAGTATATGTCTGGGCAGCGTCTATGACTTGAGAAGTGTCGAGAATTTTCTAATTAAAAGAGGTGTGTGATCACAAGATGGCTTGAATGCTAGAACCAAACTGACATAGTAATGGCACACGAGAGCTTGAAATCCTGGATCCTTCAAATGGTTATGAAGGGTTTATTATATAGGAATTGGGGATGAAATGAATGGTTGAGATCAATCCCAAAGATAGGGAGATGAACGGTTAAGATTAAAAGGAACTGAAGAAGCCATCAGTAAGCTCCACCTCTTTAATTGGTAAAGAGGAGATAGAGTTTGGTTGAATAAAGAGCTAATTGTGAGTTACCTTTTTGAACTGAAGAGGTGGGTGAAGTTACCCATGTGGACTGGAGAGATGGGTAGAGTAACCCATGTGATCTGATTGGAGTTATCTCCTTGAAGATAAATGAATATTTAATTCATTTATTTAATTAATATTTTCAACATGTGAGATAATTGAATTCTTTTTGATTAAGAATTGCTTTATTTGATGAAATTAAATTAATTTAATTGGAAGAATTTAATTAGTAAGTTGAAATATTTGAATTTAAACTATAGGAAATTGAATTTAACTAATTAATTAATGGTAATTAATCAATTAAGGTTAATTAATCAAATAAAATTAATTATTTAATTAATTTTGGGAATTTGATTAGATGATTTGGGGATTGAATTTAGAAGAAAATAGATGATTAATTAATGATTAAAAAATCATTAATTAATAGATGAAAATTAGTGTTTTTAATGTAAAGTCGCAAGCCTGTCCATTTTTGGGTGTCTACACAAACAAGAAGCAAAGAATAAAGAACCACTAGGGAAAGGAATAGGGTTCCTTCCTGAGCGGAAAGAAATCCAACACAGTAGGATAGTGACCCAGAAGAATAAGGGTATGGAGTCCTCACCGTGATTTGCTGGTGGTCTGTCGCTGATGAGTAGAAGCACTGCGAGGTCTCACAGATCTGGAGTGACCGATGGTGGAGGCACATGAGGGCCGAGTCACACCCCAAGCCAAGGGTGAGGGTGAGAAGAAATCTGTAATGAGCTACTCGGTGACCAACTTCTAGGGTAATAGAAGCTGCAGGGTATGGTCACGGAGCTGAACCGTCTCCCGTAAATAGAGTGCCAGACACCTCTGGTCAGAGTAGCAAAAGAAGGAAGTCAATGAGCTGCAATCCCTGAATAAGAAATAGAATCTCCCTCTGATCTCATAGTATATAGGGTAAAAAAAAATGAAATGTGCCTCGGTCTCAATCTCATACAATGTGCATAACTGCAAATACGACCCTCGACCCTCTCTATCAATGTGATGATCAGTCTGTGCTCGCAGGCGGTGAGAGCTGACTCTGAAAGATCCCAGCGCGATCTGGAGAGCATGGCACCAATGATGTGATAAATATATGGGTTGAACGATAATCCCATCCTGGATGTGTAAAAAGTGCTCAACATAAAAACTCATCCTTAGACGTAAACCCCCACTAGGTTTGGTCCAGGTCAAGATGATGTACTGCCTGTAGATGTCAAGTCTGACATGCTCATTCAACTCCTGTCTAGAGGGGAGAAGATGAGCCAAAGTGTCCAAAGAAAACTGAAAGGGGATAGATGATCAATATCAATCCTGATAGAACCCAAAAGGGAAGTGGCCTGAGCATACCAATAATGAGCTCTAGAGGAGGTGTCAGATCTAGCCAGCTCAACAGAAGAAAAATAGGCAAGGTAAGAGTATCTACTCTGGCTATTTGAAGAGTCTGCAAAGAAATGTAGGTAGTGAAGAAACCAAACTAGGTCAAAGATGGCTCCAACCTAAAGGGATGAGCCATGAACTTAGCCTGGATGATGTTGTGGGAGGTGGTACGATGACATCTGATGATACATCGAAGGAGGAGAGTCTATATACACTCAATAGAGGCCCAGTCAAAATCAAGGAGAGATGGTCCCCAAACAATAGAACCATAGAGTACAATAGGCCTAACCAAATAATCCAGAAGGGATAACTTGGACGAGGTGTCTTGAAAGTGGTGTCTAAAGCACTATCTCTCAATTAGGGTGAGCGAACCCATCCCTTTGCTTATCCTGGGCTGAATAGCAGGTCTCAAACTAAAGCAAGGACCAAAAAACTTAACCCCGAGGTATGTGTATGCGGAGGCAATCTCAATCTTCTATCCCTGGAAGTAGAAATGTAAATGCAAGGTCTTCAAGCAGTTTAAGACCATGACCCGTGTCTTCCCCAGATTAACCATGAGTTGTCTCAAGTCACAAAAGGGGGCCAAGATATCAAGAATTCTCTAGAGACCCTTAGGTGAGGAGGCTAAGAGAATCACGTCATCAACAAAAAGAAAAATGGAAACCAAGACTTGGTGTAAATAGCATTCATCACCTGGGAGAGATGAGTCTTTGATGAAACCCTCAAGCTCGTCAATGTAGATGCCAATTAAGGTGGGGGAAAGAGGGTATCCCTACTTCACCCCAATCATGCTCTGAATAGGATCTAAGAAGCCCTCTGGGGTCCTGAATCTTCCCTCAACACGCTCGTAAAGTCTCATAATAACAGTCAAAAGAATCTTAGATATCCCAATGTCTCTAAGTCTCTGAAAAAGGGCCACCTAAGGGGCGGAATCAAACGGCTTACGAAAGTCGATGAAGTAGCAATAGACTTTCGTAGAGTGATAGCGAGCCTCCTCAATGATCATTTGTAGTGTCAAGATGTGGTCCATGGTCTGGTAATCTGCATGAAAACCGGCTTGACCTCTAGGCCTGCAGTCTAACCTATCAAGCTACGAAGAAAGGATAGTGTTCAATGTTGTGGCATAGAGTTTAGCCAAGGTATGCCCAATCATGATGGTTCTATAGTTGTCGGGGTCAGATATTGATCCATTCTTGTGGATCGGATGAATCACATGTCTCGACTAAGCCTTAGGGAAGCCAGTGCAAACCACTATATTAAAGAGTGTGGGAAGATAAGAGCCTAGTACCGTGATACCAAGCTTGAGGAGCTCTACCTAAAAACCATCCTTGTCGGCCGCTCTACTACATCTCATATATCTGACGGCCTCGTAAATGCTGGATGTGGTGAAAATATGGCAGTGAGGGGGTGGGATTAGGTGGAGAGATCCCTGGCCCAGGATGTCATAGAGAGTGGAGGTGTGGGAGATGAGGGAGGCAAGGTCGATGGTTGAGGGCAGAGGAGGGTGCCACAGGAATAAGGTACACCAAAAGAGCTTAGGATCCTGAGTAAGTGTGTTACACAAGGCTCTACACCATGAAGCAATGAAAGAATGTTTCTTCGCGCAAAGAAACTGGTGGTAGGAGTAACATAGATCAACATAATCTAAAGGGAGGGACTCAAAGGCCGAACGTAATCTGCGATGGAAAGCTTTATAGTCATTGTTGAACCAACAATTCATGGGGCAAGTGTTTTGACATTTAGATCTGAAGATAGGGTGATGGGGGATGAAAAGGAAAGCCGACTCCCAAATGGCCTTGGTCAGTAGATCAAATATGGAGGTAACATGGCTACACTCAGAGAAGCTCACGGGGGAGAGGAGTCAATGCAGGTGGAAGGTGAAAAGGTCACAATTCCCCTCAGTATAGTGAAAGTGGACATGGTTGGGGTCGTGTCCCAAAACAATCAGGATGCTGGTTAGGTGGGGCAGGCAAAGGGGGGGAGAAACAGAGCACGAGGCTCAAAAGAGCATGATCAACCAAAGGAAGGTAGGAGATGGTGAAGCGACAGATGAAGGGGACAAAGGAGGCAACAGTGAGAACATAATCAACCACACTAATGCCACCGCCATGAGGCCAGCATGTGAAAAGCTCAGAATTGGGAAAGAAAGAAAGGCCATTTAGAATGATCAGATCGAGAGACTCACAAAGTTGGAGGAGGTGGTGACCATAAGTGGATAATGGCCCACAGTAGTCTTTTGAGGTATGATGAAGCCCAAGGCTGGCCGGGTCTAACTCAGAAGTGCAGGTCCAATCAGTGTCCCAGTCATGTATAGGTGACTATAACTCTTTAGTCTGTGCATTTAAATCTCCAAGGATGAGGATATCGCTTGAGGCACTGAATCTAGAGATGCCCTCCAGAAGATCCTAAAAAGGATCCCCATCCTTGACACTATGGATGACATACAACAAGGAGGCCAGTGGGAAGTAGCAAACTGTGATGAAGATATCTCTCTAGTGGTGACCAATGTGGTGTACCCAGATCGACATGAATCTAGAAAATATGTCTCAAAAGGACAATAGAGGTAGCACTAAAAAGACTATCTTGAATCAAACAGGCCACACCACTAGAGCCCCGCACATCAACAGAAGTGTGGACCTCCTCTTTGCATATAGATAACCACTGATAACTGATAAAAAACCTAGGAGGGGACATGCAGGGCTCTCATGTGTCTCACTAACCGCTAGGATATCAGCAGACCTGACTGCATCTTGAAGAAGACCCGGTAACGACCAAAGAGAACCGTTACCGTTCCAGCAGTTGAGGAGAATGCGAGCCAGAGGGGGGGTGGCCCACCTCTGCTCAACTTTTTATGTGACAATCATTTGGCCTTATTGGCCTATCTTGATTCCCACCCAGTAGGGGGAGAATCGCGAATAACTTTTCTAAGGTTCCTGACAACTGCCCATTTCCCACTGCTTCTAGTCTCAGCAACTAAGGATCTTGCTTGTTTCAGTTCTGCCATCTGTGACCTAGTGAGATCCTCATCCAAATAAATCTTCAAGGGAAGAGTGAATAATTTCCTCTTCTCTCTAAGAGCCTGTAACATATCATGTAGGGAAGAGAACCTGATGACAAGTGTACCATCTTAGCCAAACCAAAAGCTGTCGAGTGTAATATCGGGAATATCAAGCTGGTCCTTGAGAAAGGATTGTCTAATAGAGGATGGATCAGCGGTAGAGGGGAGACCACAGACACATAGATTCAACTCATGTTTCTATCACATACGTTTTTCAATCATCTTATATTAGACTAACTCCACAACGCCTGAAAGAGGTGCAACAGTAGCGTTGTTATTGCAGATAGAGGCCCAGGATTTGACTTTCTCCTTAGTTTCGGTCATTAGTGAAGAATGTTTGGCAACCAAATCAGCTTGTTTTGTTTTGATGTTGTCTAGTTCATTCAGTTGTGCAATGAAAAATTCCATATCAGTTTGAATACCCATTTCTTGTGATGTAAAGGTGGATGAGAAACTGTGTAAAAGAGCTCGATCGGTTACAGCTTGTTGTATGAGAGTGGCCATTTCAAAAGTAAGGGTTGCCATGTTGTTTTTGAGTGACTGATTTTCAGCTTTTGATTTAAGGAGTCGATCAAGGAGCTCCTAGGAGACATTGGATAAAGAAAGACATGTGTCTTTCAGAGCTGCACCATCAATTTCCAGCTTATTCAAGCGGTCCACTATCTACTTATATGTATTTGTATCGGTGGGGGTTCCATGGCCTTCATCCCCTGTTGTTGTAAAGTGATAAGCAATTAAATGTGTGACAGTCTCAGAGTCTCAGATAGGATTCATTCATTCTATCAAACAGTTCTCACGCAATAAAGAAAAATAATCCATCCTATGGTGGAAGCCACTTTGGTGGTACCTTGGATAATTACCATGGTGAAAACTTGGCAATCAATCATTATGTGTAAAAGGCTATGAGTCTTCCATCTATCATTATTATATGTAACACTTCCATATTAAATACCATTTGTCCTTTCACCCACCTTTCATAATCCTCCATCATTATTCCATAATGACACTTGTCGGTGTACCACTTGTGGCCTAAGGTTCATTAGCCTTTAGGATAAACATGCCATCTCCATAATAAATTTGTGCATTACATGATTACATCCATAATAAATTGTTCTATGTCTTGACTAGGGGAAAAACCTACATGATGGTTTGACTAATGCTCTAAAAAATCCAAAAATATTGAAATATGTACCAAAAAATTCAAAAAAATTCAAAAATGTCTAGAAAATATCCAAAACAATCAAAAGATATCCTAAAAATTCCAAAAAAAATGAAATATTCTTGGAGAAAACCCTTAAAGTAAAATAATTAAAAAAACCCAAAAATAATGCATTCATCACAATCCAAAATTATCTATCCCTTTGCAACAATAGGCATTTGACAAGACACAAATACAAAACAAGCCAAATCAAAACACCATGCTTAACAAATCACACAACAATATAGAAGCCTGTCAATTAGTCTGCAATCAAACTGATCACATTGTTTTGAATCAATTGACATCAATCCTTTATCCATTATCACTTGTCCTATACTGAAGATAATACACTAAAAACCAAATAGATTGGTTTTAAATGTGGTAGCTCATTCCTATAACTACACATCATCATCATCATCATCACACAAACAATCAATTGCAATCTTTTATTGATTTGTCTTTTAATCCCATTTGTACAATACTCGAGGATATCCACAGGTTATTAGAGGAGTCAGGATGGTCCATGATTTTATTTCTTTATTTTCTATTTATGGGATGTTTTCATGAATTTCTATGTAGTTCCTCTCGTGGTTGCATTTTGTCATTTCTTTATTTTGATCCGTGCTAGACTTTATTTATATTATTCTATTACTATTTGTACATTATTCTTTTGAATTGGCATTCATGTGATGTGCCCACTTACAAATATATTATTTTGATCATGTAGATATCACTACTAATGTGTATGGTAGTTTATACTTGTGTTTTTACTAATGATCATATGTGTATGGTGTCTCTATGATGATGTGACATGATGTTATATGATGATGTCTAAATTATATTGTATATTGGGAATATTTTAATTATTTTATTTTATGTGATAACTGTTAGAGTTAAAAGGGTATTTTCACTTATTAATTAAATCATTATTGATTTAATTATTAAGTCACCTTTCACTTATTAATTAAATCATTATTTGATTTAATTATTAATTTCCTTTTATCTCTATTTCACTTAAGCTAAACTTTAGGCATGCAATAATTGATTCTTCTATTAATTATTCACGCAACCTTGGTTTCTTCACCCTACCTTGGTTTCTTCAACCATCTTTGGGTTTTGATCTCCTTTATAAGGATTGATAACTTTGTAATTAAATAATCTTTTTTTTAATTCTATTCCATTTGTATTGAATCAATTGAGGATGTTTTCTCTTTCACAGATCTGTTGTTTTTGGCCTCTATAGCTTTTGCTTCTCTCTTTCTACAACATGTGTTTGCATGCAGGTGATTCTTGGGAGCTGTAGGGTTGAGAGTTTTTCATCAACTCTAATATGGTATCAGAGCTCCACCCTTTCATGCCCCTGTTCTCTTCATAAGAGATTTGGCCTTGTTCTTTAAATCTGTGTTTTGGAGATGTTTTTGTCTCAGATTTTTGTGGATTTTGGGAGGATTTATTTTTTGGAGCACTTTGAGCAAAAACCAACATCTAAGTTGTGTCCATAAGGCCCAAGAAACCCAGTTTTCATATAAGGCATGTCCAATTTGGACACAGTTGAAATTTGGGCACTATTTTTTGCATGCATGACCCTTGGCACGCTTTACGAGGCAAAAGTCCACCTCAATTTCCGTACCACCTCAATTTTCATGTCGCCTCAATTTTTGTGCCACCTTGATTTTCATACTACCTCAATTTGCGTTCCACCTTGCTTTGCGTGCCACCTCGATTTGTGTGCCACCTCGGTTTCCATGCCGCTGATGTCAACAGTCGTAGGTCTGACAGTGAGGTTAAATTTGATGGCCATGAAACCATCATTTTACTTGTTTTTTTTCCATAATGAGCAGCGTGTGGTTTTTTCCCTCTATCTAGAGCAAATGGAGGCCTAGTTTCAACTTCTTTATATCGTCGGAAAGCTCTTTACGAGTTGGACAATTTTATGGAGGTTAGATTTTTTGATTTTTACATCTTGCAGCCTTTTTTCTCAGTCAAAGTCAGAAATCTATTTTTCACTCTAGGAGCCATATTTTTCTCGTTCGGACTTCATTTTTTGACTTTCGCATGGCGTCGGAAAGCTGGTTCTATTATCCTTCTTCTTGTATGGGTCTCACACCCAGAATTTGCTCTAGGTAGTTTTTATTCATTTTTTTGCATTTTTGCAATCTGGTGGATATCTTGGATGTTTTAGGTCCTAGGATCATTTTCTATGCGTGGGATGACTCCTTGAGAGAAGTTACATATGTTTCTTTTTCTTTCAATCATTCCTGGATATTGTATACATCCTTTTCTATAGCTTTTTTGCAAACACACTGAGATAAAGTGCCATCTTGCATGTTTGGGATCTTGCATATTTTGTGTTTGATTGTACTCACATTATTTATAAAGTGCCATGGGGGGGTTGCTGAACCTTTGTCAAGTGAGTGTTCCTTCCACGACATTAGCCTCATGTGTGTCAGTGATTGATCATCCTCGACACATACTTTATTTTTGCTTGTACATTCTTCATCATGCAATTTTTTGTTGGCAGTCTCTAAGTGTATATGTTATACCTCTCCCTATCAGCATTATGGGGGGGTATTACTGTTGGTTCTAATGTTTCCTTGGTTCGATGGAGTGAGCTATGTATTCAATATTTTGTTCCTATGTACTAGGCAGATGCAGTGGCTGGTACCTATGCATTTCTGTGAGATGGATCATTTACCATATGGACACTCTTCTTTTGTTCCTATTTTGGAGGCTTTAGACTTGGCCTTTTTTCCATCTGTATCTTTGAGTTTCAATGTTTGCCTTGTTTTCCATCCAGATTCGAGTAGTGTCATTTGAGGGCACTCATACAGAGCAGTTATTTGACACTGTTTTGCAGCATCATGCTTCATAGGTGTTCTACATATTCTTTCTATGTTCCTATTTTCTGGGACATTTCTAGTTTGGAGGCTTCTTTAGTCCTTCACTAGTCTTCATCTCTTTTCGGAGAGGGGTTTTTCCCACAGGTTTTTGTCCTTTTCTCCTCTTTATAGAGATTTTTGTACTTGGGTACCTCATTAGGCCTTGTTGCAAGGACCCATTTCCTGCTTTCAGTAGTTGTTTCAGGGTTTTTAGCTTCTCCCTAAGTTTATCTTAAGGGGGGGTGTTAGAGTTAAAAGGGTATTTTCACTTATTAATTAAATCATTATTGATTTAATTATTAATTCACCTTTCACTTATTAATTAAATCCTTATTTGATTTAATTATTAAGTCCCTTTTATCTCTATTTCACTTAAGCCAAACTTTAGGCATGCAATAATTGATTCTTCTATTAATTATTCATGCAACCTTGGTTTCTTCACCCAACCTTGGTTTCTTCACCCATCTTTGGGTTTTGATCTCCTTTATAAGGATTGATCACTTTTTAATTAAATAATCCTTTTTGTAATTCCATTCCATTTGTATTGAATCAATTGAGGATGTTTCCTCTTTCACAGATTTGTTGTTTTTGGCCTCCATAGCTTTTGCTTCTCTCTTTCTGCGACAGGTGTTTGCATGCAGGTGATTCTTGGGAGCAGTAGGGTTGAGAGTTTTTCATCAACTCCAATAATAACTTGATGATACACTAATGATGTGCCAATGATTTTTTGAGATATTGTTGTTGATCATGCTTTATTATTTATCTAGTTCAGAGATTTGATATAAACTTGTAGTGCTATAATGTGTTATTTAAATATGTTTAATTAAATGAGATTAATATTAAATTAAATGAGATTATTAGGGTTGAGGATTATTATGATGTTATTTAAATGATGATTATTATTATGAGTTCACAATTGTCCCCTTTAGGTTGACCAATGCTCCATCAATGTTCATGAGTTTGATGATTGGAGTGTTTTGAACCTACCTTGATTTGTCCTTTTGTCTTTCTAGATGAAATTTTGGTATTTTTGAGGATGATGGAGGAAAATGAGGGCCATTTGTGTATGGTTTTGTAGTATCTTCATGGTCATTAGCTTTATGGAAACCTGGTCAAGTGCGAGTTCTTCCATGATTAAGGTGAGGTATTTGGGCCATATCATCTTAGGAGAGGGTAGTTTAGTGAACCCCTCTAAGATCCAAGCCATTATGGACTGGCTAGTGCCAACTAATATTTCTAATGTATAAATTTTCATGGGTTTTGTTAGGATATTACCATTTATTCATGAAGGATTTTTCTTGGTTGGCACAACCCATCACTTGTCAGGGGAAAGGGAAGAAATTTGTGTAGTCAGAAAAGTGTGTGACAACTTTCAGGCTCTTAAGGGGCAATTTACTAGTGCATCCATCCTGGCAGTGCTAGATCCTATAGGTGAGTTCATGGTTTGCATTGATGTTTCATTCGAGGGTGTGGGGGTAGTTCTTATGTAGGAGGGATGACTAATGACATATGAGTCTCATATGCTATATGATCATGAGATCAACTACGCCACCCATGATTTGGAGTTACCAGTAGTAGTGCATGCACTTTGACTAAGATCCTTGTTAGTAACTTACAACCAAGAAAGCTAATATATATGATTCTAACTATAAAAATAATAGGGAAAGTAAGCTTCTTACCATTATTTCATTAAACTAACTTTCTACGCTGAGTGTTCATACCAGATATTTACAAATCATCAGTTATAAATTAGACAATGAAGAGCCAATCCTTAAGCACTCCCATAGACATTTCAAGTTAACTCAAAAGAGAAAAGTGCAAAGAATTTAACAACTATTTACTGAATATTTTTTATTGATTAAATTCACATTGAAAGTTAAATGTTTAGATCTTCGTTGATAGCCCACAATCCATGTAAAGTAAAGTGAAGTAAAGTAAGGTTGACATACATCATTCCAATGATCAAGCAACAAAAAGAAAAGACATATCATCTTGGTAGAACAAACAACAAAGGACCAATCTTAGATACTACTGCCTGTAGTCTATGTAAGAGAAGTCATCTCCTAATTAATAGGAGTACGATAGTTTTTGATCGTGCTTAAACAAATGAACTTTTATCTGTATAAAGTTTTCTTCTGAAGTAGAATTCAAGCATAGGAATCATGGTATGCCAAAAAGTGGTGATGTGAAAAAAATCCTCTTTTCACTCATCCAAAAATGTGTTAAAAAGTGTGTTGACTTTTTAGTAGGCCTGGGTGTCAATACACATGGCCAAACCAAAAGCCAATGCATAAGCCTAATCGGGTATCGGATTTGAAATTAGATATCAGATTTGAAATAAGATATCTATTTTCAAATCGGATATCAGATTTTTTCCACCCAAATTTTTCTTACCATTTAAAATTTCAACATTTGCAATTTCAAACTTTTTCATTCCATGCTATTTTCAATTTTTTTTAGTTTTTAATTATTGTTATAGATATCATTTTTTATAATATTAATGTTTTGATATTTACATTAGTATTAATATTATAATAATAATACCTAGGAGAACTCTGATGCAGAGGCACTAAGCACTAGTGCATGCATCTTAAAAATTCATCCAAAACTGTCGTGTCGCTACCCTCTGCATAGACATGTACTCTAGCATGAATAAATTTTGAATTAAAAAATATGTGAAAAATCCCTCTGGTGAGGATGGGTGTAATTAGGTTCTCTAAACCATAATCCAAGATGAGAAAGATCCAACGGTTGAGTTGGGAGATATGACCCTCGCAACAAAACCCCATTGTCTGTGATAAAAAACCAAGACTGAACTTGCAGAAAATCTGAACTTTATTTACATCTCAGAGAATAATTCGTACATTTCAGAATCCTATCCACAAAAAATAGAATCTACTATCATTTAATGAATTGATTCCTCTTCCACTCTAACCATTTCTTGGCAGTTACATTCGAAGAGGAATACCGAAAGACTCCTATGCATGTGTTTCCCACTAAAAGACAATGTAACCGTTATGTTTGAAAATATGAAAAATTCAACTATGAAAACAATTCAAAACTAATTAAAACATATGAAATATAAACTTCCTAATGTATTCCAACATCTTGGAGACCTATTCTAAACACTTCTAACCTCTTAGTAATCCCTAAACAATCCTTGACACTCTTGGACACTATTGGTCCACGTACAATGCATATTAGTCCTTTATGACTATTACAATCACATGCTATTTAGAAAACCATTATAGGTTTTAGAACTTCATAGTTGATATACTTTGATGTACTCTCTCTCTCTCTCTCTATGGTCATAAGGTGGCATAAGGGTTTGTAGGACCCATTAATGGGTCCTAGGATTCCTTAAGACACCTTAAGACCCCTAATATGTACTCGTAGGCTTCCTAATGGGTTGTAAGGTGTCATAAAGGGTTGTAGCACACATTAATGGGTCATACGACCCCTTAAGACACATTACAACCCCTAAGATGTACTCTTAGGATTCCTAATGGGTCGTAAGGTGTCATAAGGAGTTGTAGGACCATTAATGGGTCCTAGGACCCCTTAAGACACCTTACGACCCCTTAGGAACCCTAATAATACATCTTAGGGTTCCTAGTACACATTAATGGGTCTCAAGGGATCATAGGACATATTACTATGTCTTAGGAGATGTTAATGGATGCTAGGACCCCTTAAGACAACTTACAACCCCTAAGATGTACTCTTAGGCTTTCTAATGGGTCATAAGGTGTCATAAGGGGTCGTAGAACCCATTAAGAAACCTTACGGCCCCTTAGGAACCATAAAAATACATCTTAGGGTTCCAAGTACACATTAATGGGTCTCAAGGGGTCATATGACATATTAATGTGTCTTAGGACACCATAAGACCCCTTACGACCCCTAAGATGTACTCTTAGGCTTCCTAATGGGTTTTAGGGTGTCATAAGGGGTTGTAGGACCTATTAATGGGTTGTAAGACCCCTTAAGACACCTTAAAACCCCTAAGATGTACTCTTAGGCTTCCTAATGGGTCGCAAGGTATCATAAGGGGTCATAGGACCCATTAATGGGTCCTATGACCCCTTAAGACACCTTATGACCCCCAAGATGTACTCTTAGGCTTCCTAATGGGTCATAAGGTGTCATAAGGGGTCATAGGACCCATTAATGCGTCCTAAGACCCCTTATGACACCTTGTGACCCCTAAGATGTATTCTTAGGCTTCCTAGTAGGTTGTAAGGTGTCATAAGGGGTTGTAGGACCCATTAGTGGTCCTTTGACCCCTTAAGACACCTTATGACCCCTAAGATGTACTCTTAGGCTTCCTAAGGGGTTGTAAGGGTTTATAAGGAGTTTTAGGAGTCATTAATGGGTCATACAACCCCTTAAAACACCTTACAACCCCTAAGATGTACTATTAGGCTTCCTAATGGGTTGTAAGGTGTCATAAGCATTCGTAGGACCCATTAATGAGTCTTAGGAGACCTTAAGACACCTTACAACCCCTTATGAACCATAATAATACATCTTAGGGTTCCTAGTATACATTAATGAGTCTCAAGAGGTCATAGGATATATTACTGTGTCTTAGGAGCCATTAATGGATGCTAAGACCCCTTAAGACATCTTATGACCCCTACGATGTACTCTTAGGATTTCTAATGGGTCGTTAGGTGTCATAAGGGGTCGTAGGATCCATTAATAAACCTTACAACTACTTAAGAACCCTAAGAATAAATCTTAGGGTTCCTATTACACATTAATGGTTCTCATGGGGTTATATGATATAAAACTATCTTAGGACACCATAAGACCCCTTACAACCCCTAAGATGTACTCTTAGGCTTCCTAATGGGTTGTAAGGTGTCATAAGGGCTTTTAGGAGCCATTAATGGATGCTAGAACCCCTTAAGACACCTTACAACCCCTATGATGTACTCTTAGGATTTCTAATGGGTCGTAAGGTGTCATAAGGGGTTGTAGGACCATTAATGGGTCCTAAGACCCCTTAAGAAACATTATGACCCCTACGATGTACTCTTAGGCTTTCTTATGGGTCATAAGGGGTCGTAGGACACATTAAGAGACCTTGCGACCCCTAAGATGTACTCTTAGGCTTCCTAATGGGTCGTTAGGTGTCATAAGGGGTCGTATGAGCCATTAATTAGTCCTAAGACACCTTACGACCCCTAATATGTACTCTTAGGCTTCCTAATGGGTTGTAAGATGTCATAAGGGGTTGTAGGACCCATTAATGGGTCCTAGGACCTATTAAAACACCTTAAAACCTCTAAGATGTACTATCAGTATTCATAAGGGGTTGTAAGGGTTTATAAGGAGTCGTAGGAGTCATTAATGGGTCCTACGACCCCTTAAGACACCTTACAGCCCCGAAGATGTACTCTTAGGCTTCCTAATGGGTTTTAAGGTGTCATAAGGGGTAATGGGTCCTAGGACCCTTTAAGACACCTTACGACCCCTTAGGAACCCAAAGAATACATCTTAGGGTTCCTAGTACACATTAATGGGTCTCAATGGGTCATAGGACATGTTACTCTAGCTTAGGAGCCATTAATGGATTTTAAGACCCCTTAAGACACCTTACAACCCCTAATAAGTACTCTTAGGATTTATAATGGGTTGTAAGGTGTCATAAGGGGTTGTAGGACCCATTAATGTGTCCTAGGACCCCTTAAGACACCTTACAACACCTTAGGAACCCTAAGAATATATCTTAGGGTTACTAGTACATGCTAATGGATCTCAAGAGGTCGTAGGACATATTACAATGTCTTAGGACACCATAAGACCCCTTATGACCCCTAAGATATATTATTAGGCTTCCTAATGGGTCGTAAGGTGTCATAAGGGTTCGTAGGAGCCATGGTACTATGTCATATTAACGTCCTCAAATGATGACAAGGAAAAGACATATCATATCAAAGTCCTCAAACAATGACAAGTTAGTCATAATAAATTTCATTGTTAACATTAGTAATTATGTTTTAACTTCATACATTATTTATTTATCACTTATTAAGAACTCTACCAAGGGATACCATCGGACACCTTTGTGTCCCAGCCCACCTTGGAGAACCACTCCATTCCACTACTCAAACATCAACCAAGCTCATCTCATTGCAACAATGAGACACAAACCAACAAAGTATCAAAACATAAAGCAAATGAAGACTCAAAAGTCATAAAATCCATAAAGGACAAGGTAAACTCAATTGGTCTCAATACCAAGAGCATGAGTCACTTAGACCTCAACATAGGAGCATAGCTCAAATACATGCCTAGATGTGGTCTCAACACCCTACATCCACATATTACATGCAAAATCCTCTCAACATGGAATATTTCATAACAAAAGACATGAGAAACACAAAACAAGAAAGGAGGATATCTCAACTCCACACTCAAGGCATGCAACCGAGTGAAAACAAGAAAAAAGACACAATAAACAAATAGCTCAATCAAACACTATGTGGATAGCATGGATTCCCCTGGAATCCATCAATCATCTCATTAGAATATGAGGAAAACTCACAAGGGTCAAAATGACCAAAATCCCAAATTCTGGCAATTTTCGGTAAGTGAAAATCAGTAATTTAGCGATAAAAGGGCACTTTCGAATAAAAATATAAAAATAATCAGAATGTCCTATGAATATTCTGACTCCAAAATCTAATTATTTGTAGTAGAAATAACTAATTTTAATATTTAATTAAGGCCAAACATGATGATTGACGGGTGTTGGATAGTACGCAAAACAATGTGATGAAGAAAAGCTCAAAAATTAAACATGGAATTTAGCTACAAAATTAAAACCCTTTGGTCTAAATCCACCCAAAATCACACTTTTCAAATAAAATCTTAAATCCGGGAACTCACAGGAAATTGGGCAGCATAACACTACTAAAAATTTATTTCACAAAAAATGAAAACATGGTTTTATTCATACAAACCCAACCGGGTGAAAGAAATAGATGAAATTGTGAGGGAATGCTTGTTCTCATCCCACTAAACTATTGCAACTTAATTCAAGAAAAAATATTACTTAAATCAAAAGATACAAAAAGCCTTACCTCACACCAAGAGGGAAAACTCAAAAATGAGAGAAAAAAATAAATCCACCTTGAAAACACAAATGACTCTACAAGAAGTTTAGGAATGACAACACGAATCTAACGAGCCACTACCTACAAAAATTTGGCAAGCGGATCACACCCAACAAGCAAATCTTCAAATTGCTCACAAGATGGTTTGAAAACTTTTTGCTCTCCAAAATGTAAAAAGTGAAAGAGATGAGTTCTAATTTCTCATTATAAGTCATTTTTCACTTAAAACAAAAAATGTCAAAATAAAATCATATAATATAAAAATTAAATTAAAACCCCAAAATCAACCTGAACTCAACCTAGATTAATTTAATCAAATCTAATTAAATGGAATAGCTCTATGACAAAATTGCCGAAAAATATAAAATAATTATATAATAATTAAAATCAACATTATTAATTAAATCCTCTTCCACGACAGTTCCGGGAACTCTAATGTACAAACACACAACTAGTCTTTCACAATATGCAATTTGAATCTGAATTTACCAACACGTACCAAAGGGAATAATGTATTAATTACGGATACATTGTCCATACAAGGACAACATTGGCTCAATATGAAAGGTCAAGACTATTGTCTCTTGTGCCCACTATCAAGGATATAGACACATACTCAATTTTTGTAACTCGGGATGAATGTGCCTGGTACATGTTCACTAAAACATGAAAACATCAAGTGAAACAGCTCACAATATATATAAATAGTTGAAGCACATCAAACATCAATAAAAATGCCTCAATTAATAATAGTGAAGAAGAGTGGGGCATCATATAGATCTCACGAGTGAGTGACTACGACTCCATCTCACTTCATACTGACAACATGGAAAAAATGCATAGCAGTGGTGTGGTGAGGTAGTACACATTATATAATTACATTAACATTGCATTTAAGTCAAAAACATTTAAATAAATCATTTATAGCAATATGATCATATATCAATATAAATCTCCACCAGAATATAAGACATAATGTATAGGAATCAATGATAGTCATCCTAACATATTACTCCAATACTCTCGAATGAAAAATATCTCATATATCTTTATGAAGCACCATCATGAAGATACGATCCAAATAGTAAGTAATAGCATTCTGTAACATCATATTATTTTTCTTAATGCAACATATGTTTCTAACTATATCAAATAGTATTTAACATCAAATATACTTACTTCTTTGCGGTTGTAATCCAAGGTCTGAGGCTCTTTTACCTCCTTGTAATGATGGGGTTGGAGTGACACTACAAGAATTCATCCAATGAGCTCATGAAAAAATCAATGAATCTCGATAAAAAGATATTTACCACCAAACCACGTGGAACCCTGAGGCCCACTCCCTCTGAGATAGGATATAAATACTAGGCCCCACACCACACAACCAAATCTATAACATGTAAACCACAAGGAAATCCAAAATATAACACAAAGTCTCACAAAGAATTCAACAAGTAATAACGTAAGGATACACATGGGATACCAAAGGCAAACACAACGATAACATGAGAGAATCCTAAGACACATGTTGAAGAGTGTCATCACATATCTTCCACTCCTGAGTTACCTGATATTCTCTCTAGACCCTGGCCCCCAGGAGGAACTCATGTGGAATTGACAACCTCTTATGAGGAAAAGATAGTCAATTTTCCAAATCAACGCCCCAAGGATGGCCAATCCTTCTCCAACCCATCCTTAGCCTATACAAGCATTCAAGGCCATGGGTGAGGTACCTCATTTATCTTGATTAATGTGTAAACCCAACCTAGCTTATTTTATTATATTATCACTTGATTAAAACTCCATAATAGGTCACCCTAGAATGACCACTTTAGGGCCCCGACCCCAATTGTGATCATCTCTACTAGTAATTCTCCTAGAAAACCCTTCCCTATGATCCAAATCAAATACGAAAAATAAATATTTCAAATCATAAAGCCACAAAAATAAATCTCCAAGAAACCTCAAAAGAAGAGTTTGGAGCGTAAAATATGAAATCATCAATCAGATCCACATATGTCCAACCTCAATATGGACATCAATACAATCATCACAATGTGATAGAATCCACATTGAAACTCTTCCAAGGTCCACTATATATATATACACACATTTCAAAATCCCATTACATTTTTACTCTTTGCATAAAGCAATATTGTGGATCAACAATAATATAAAAGGATCTGCATAAACCAACACATATAGAATAAGAAAGCTCCACCAAATAACATAGAAGAACAAGAGAAAAATACTCAACATCAAATCAACATTAAATATAATCCAACCATAATATATCCAAGAATAGAAGAATGACCTTCATGTGACCTCAATTACACATTCAGGCTAATCATACGAGTTTGAAGATCATGAAGACATCAAACCACATATGCAAGAATAAAAATGCAACAACCCCCACATCTCTAGTATACAAAATAATACCCCCCCCCAAATACACATGAATAATCACATGAAGATGTAACAATTCACACAAGATTACAGACTAGATTGTTCATTTACCTATAAAAGATAGTAATTAATAATAATAATAATGTAACTATAATCATAAATATTTATTTTATCAACATCCATTTATTACTCATAATGTTCAATTCAACACACCCTATTTTAAATACACATACAATTCCTAACTATACATGTTAATAACAAATCTAACCCAAACTGAATTAACCCGGCATAAGCCAGCACTATAAGTAAACTTAGAGGAAACATACAAAACAAGTCTACAATATACAACATTAATTGTTTAGGATTCCAAACAATCTACACAAGAAATTTTAATACACTATAGTACCATCTAACTTAAAACCTATGAAATTCAACCAATATATATATAATTCTTATTTAAATAGGATATAATCCCCAACTTGATATATAAACCAAGATATCTAAAAAACTATAAGTAGTGAAAATTTCTAAATTCATATTTGAATAAAATCTAATTCTATATACTCAAACAGCTAACTTACATAAACTTTATAGATTCTCTTTTCTAGAAGCTAATCTCAAAAATCTCTTCATCTTGTAACAACTCCTTATACCATATTTAACATAAAGGACTCAAAATTAATCTCTATCAATTATTCAATCTAGATTAAAAATATGTATATAAATTTATTATTATAATACAACTAATTAAAATCAACAAAATTAAAATACTTAAAGTACAATTTCTAAATCTTCAACTATGACCAACATATTATGTTGGTTCCTTTCTATGCTGCGATTATTGAACAACAACCTTTTCACCCTTTGATGTGTTTTACAAAATAGCCAACTCTCGATATTCAACCAAGACTAAAAAGGACCAATTAACAAGGATGCGGATCCATCCTTCTACAATTTAGGTTCTGCAAAACCAAGGGGGGCACACCCTTCAATGCCTTGAATACTTTGTTTGGCATCAATCAGCAGAGATCTCAAAATGGCTTCAACACAACTAGGAGATACTAGGTGATCGGCTAATCACCCATTGAACATCGACCTTGAAGTGGAGCATGAGATTAGTACAACACCACAAATCACATAAAACCTTCATATATGTCAGAGTTTATGTTTAAATTGCAGAATATAACCAAGATTAAACTTAAAAATGCATAGGTACAAAAGATACTAATCACCAACCAGTGCTTTATCCATGGGCAGTGTCCTTTAACCAAATTCAAAAATGTAGTAATCAACTATTTTCAATGATTTTAGGCCATAAATACAATCAATCCAAATCATTACTACTTATAGAAATCCTCTTATAGACAACCGAATGAAATTATGTCACATCCACAACATTATTTAAATTGATCCTAGATCATAACTGAAGAATGATAACACATACATAGGTGAATTCCTATGCAGAGAATTAGAAAATTTAGACTTCACAAAACTGACACCAAGGAGAGATATAAATCTTGAATTTCTATATTATGTATGAAAAATCATATTATTGCACACAAATTTGCAATCAGAAAATGATTGTTCAATAAGCTGCAAAAGAATAATGAAATTCTATTCTACCTAAAGCAAGGCCAGAACAATCAACAAGATATATCCCTAAATGTGGAACCAACTGAAACTGGAAGACCCTGGAGTTAAGCATAGCTTGAAACTATCTGTGGAGGCCAAGAATTTCAAACCCTATAACAATGGAAGAAATCTGCAGATGTAGCCAAAGCAAAAGATCTCCAGATATTTTCTTCAAACACCACATGTACTCTATGCTCTAACCAATTTTGAGTTGAGTCACTCTTCCCTCATTTTGTACAAACTAGTTTGATCCTCCACTAAAATTAACTACAAAATTAGAATCCTTGTTTTGAGACCTTTCCGACAGTATATGATACTCTATACTTCTAATAAAAATTGCCCCCCTGAACATTTAAACATTCTCGTGCAAAATATTTCAAATTCTAGACTATAGTCTGCACATTATATATTAATTTTAATTTTTTAAATCCCTTTTATGCACAGCAGGCCCCACATGCCATGTGGCACCACCTAATTCACCTGGAAATCCACCTAGGCACCTACGTGTCATGCTTGTGCCATGTGTCACCCTTTAATTGGTCCACAGGTCCAACTGGGTGCTTACATCATCTGCCCTGTGTCTGGCCTGCCACTTGTCTGATCGCGACATGTTGTGATGCCTCTATGGTAACTAGCATGCAAATTTTTGTTCAAGGATTCACGAAAATCATCCATTTTTGTCACCTCAGGGATGCGTGCCAACTCGGATGACCTCATGCACAGCAACGTCATCTGCCAAGTCACTCTTGTGGGTCTTCCCAAAATATGGTTTTTTGTAGTTGAAGTTATTTTGGCACATTTTTCGAGGTGTATCTCCTTTACGCGCATGCATAGCCTTCTCTTTTCTCTTCACATCATCTATTGTGTCTTTTTGCATTTAAAGACCATATATTTCCATTCCTGGATGAATGTGGGATTATTTTTCTTTAAGTTTTTTAAAGGCTTTGTGCATTTTACTCCAAAATTTGTGGGGCCCACCATGCATTAAGCCCTCCAGCTCATGTCATCTCCAAGAGAACCTTTGCTTTACTTCATATCAATGTGTGAGAACTTTAGTATAAAAGGACCATGAAACCCCCAAACCCGCAGCATGTGGGATTAAAAATAATAATATGTTTCCAAAATAACATTACCAAGCACGCATAAAAAGACATAACCTTTTGTTCAAGTGACTAATTGTCATTTTCCTAAGAATTTCAAAGACCTTTTGGTTCATGTTCATGTGCAACTTATCCACCAATGTGATTGCTTGAGTAATAACACAACACCCCTTTTGAAAACTCTACGCAATCCTTGGAATTTGCTGGAGTTTGAAATTTTTTTCATGTTGCCTGGGTTTTCTTTGTATATTGCGTGGGCTTCTACATTGTAAACTTTCCTTTAACCTGCATTAACCTTGCCTAGCTTATGGAAGCTCCACATGCCTTCATGACTCAAGGAAATATCCAAAACATTTGAACACTAGCTTGTGTAGCGTGCCTTATGGTTTTTAACGCAGCCAAGGATGCCTATTAAACATTTCACTTGCCTTGTCTTTGCTCACAAAAAGCATGTGCTAGCCTTTGGGGGTATTGTGTAGGCTGTCAATATGCCATTTGCATATGCATAAAATTTTATTAAAGACCTCAAACCATTTTAATCTATGCAACATCTGGAGTACTTGGCAAGATTTGCGTTAAGCTTATCTTTTAACAAAATTTTGCTGCGCTCATTTTTTCTTGCTTTGCTGGCTGAACTCCCTTCATAATACAGCACAAATGTCTTGTGACATTTTAAAAGCCCCTTTGTAGCCTTTCTTTTATTTCATATGCTATCTTCATGATGTTGGCAATGTTGTGGGACCTGGTATTATGCCTGCCATTTTGCATTTGCATGAAAGTTTCTAATTGTATCACTCCATACGCAACCTCTAGTATAAACTATGCAACCTGTTTCTATACCATATTGTCTTTTCTTTACCCTGCTAATGTGCAACATCCCCTTTGATATGCGCTACCTATCTTCCTCCATTTGAGACATTGGCAGAGACATACTCATACTTACTCTATTCTTTGTCTGCTTGCTTCATTGTTTTTATATAACTAGAAAATATTAAAGTTAATGACAACCAAATCGAGAATCAACAATATCTTTCCTTGTGGGTTGCATTTTGGGTAAATTTGACAAACTCATAGTATGCAACTGATGGCTTAAAACTGCTAGACCATAGACAAATTTGGCAACATTTGTGTGATCCAAACAACCAATATAATTTGCACGAAATACCTCACTCTGTAATCTAGATCTCTCTATTCATAATTGATGAATTACACCTGAACATCACCTATAGAACAAGACCCTTTTGCATTTATCAACCTTGTGAACCTTACTAGCCAAAAGTCCTTTGTTTGATACTTATATAAGAAACATTCTCTTTGGCCTTGCAATTTTCAACTTCGTTTTGGGTTAGACCAGGAATTATCTTCAAAGCACAGATGTCTAGGATTGAAACCCAACATAGCCTTTAGTGGAATCCAACCATAAAACATTGAAAAGGCAGCCATTACAATTAACCTTTTATATTTTTTCACACTGATCCCATAAATGGTAAGCTGCCTCTGGAACAGGCTTTAAAAAACTGATGAAAAAGCCACATGAAGGACCCAAATCCATAAAATTGGGAGACATTCATACACACTATTACTATGCAAAAAAAAATCTCCAATAATGCTTTACAAGGACGAAGATTTTAATCTCCAAATGTGACTGCTTATTACATGTTGCATAAGCACTTATGAAAATAATGGAAATTGAGTTTGGAATCAGCCTCAAAAGAATGCTAAACAATATCTTTAGGTCATGCCATTTATCTAGGGTGTAGACTTACACACAAGGGTTAAAAATCCATAACTAGTAACTCACAACAAAGATGCAACATAAAGTTACAATCCTCTGCAAATGATTGTTCTGAAATTTTAATTCTGTCAACATTTGCAATTTGCATAAATTTCTTTTGGATTATCCTTGTAAAAAGTAGGAAAACAACTCCTAGATCCTTGCAACCTTCCATACTAGCACATTTTCATGCATTGAATGTAGAGAACCAACTTATTAATCATGATCTTTAATTTGCATCAATATATTAATATGCAAAGTTAGCCTCCTGACAAACTAGTTACTTGGCACACAGAAAACCAGATAAAATCCGTTTGGTTTTGACTTCATAAAGACATCCAATGAAAATTTTAAAATACAAACACCTGGACATTGATTCATTTTCATATATGGGATACAATGATTCAACTTTCATGCTCCAATGATCAACCAATCAATCAATATTAATGGTCAAAGTCAGCCCTTTAAAACTTTCTCAATTAAAATACAGTAAAACTACATAAATCTTATTTGGAATTAACTGAGAAAACTAATCAGATGGATTGGCACATGTCTAGAAATATTCATGAAGGTACACTTACATGACTACAATATAGGGGAAAATTCAATTATCCATGTCATTCAATCAGGTACAAGTTGCAATACCTCAAAGTCAACAACTTCATAATTCTGCACTTTCACATTCTGAGAATCAACATTAATTCCAAACAGAATAGATTGGGAAAACTTATCATATGAACTCCTAGGAATCTTCAAATGGAAACAGTGTTTGTCTCTTATTCCTACAACACCTCAAACCCATCCTTATATCATGAAACTCTATCAGGTCAAATATGCAAGCATGCAAAGTAGGTCATTTACTATAATCGGACAATATGCAGAATGCAGATTTAAGTGAACACCTCTAAACAACTGTCTCCAAAACTCATCATAAATGATAACTAAAAGTTGTGACCCATTACATCTACCCCATGATAGGTATTTAACATGTTCCCCAATCAATATCTTATGAAAATCCTCAGGTCACATTTTACTTGCACTCAAAGGTAGGCGTTCTTCAAAGTTTTCAGGGGTACTCACATTGCCTTAGAGAAAATTTTGAATTGGTCACTCCAAAGTTGTGCCAAATTTGAGAGTACCAACAGTGGCTCTATATGGGGACACGTGCCCCTTGTGGGCACGTAGAGAATTCAAAATCTCTTGGTTGAGTAGACTACTCAAAAATCAGACTTCCTTTTAACTTCCCAAAACCGGGTTCCTTATTGAAAACACCAAACACCTAACACAACTGAAAGCAAAGTGGATTTACAAGGCATTTACATTATTTACAAAATTTCTCCGATCCATCAAACTAAACTCACCACTTACCTCTATCAAAAACTTTATTCTCATTTCCATGGATCGAAGGTAAACATGAAACATCATTTTCAGCAACATGATCAGACACATTGCCTTGCATCTTCATCATATCATATAAAAGGAATTCAACATACTCATCATAAATCAGCAACATAAATTCACCAGACTGTTGAGCATGTTTTCCATTGTACAACACCAAATTGACATACCTTCTAACACCACTGACAAGATGAAAAGAAGAATACTCCAACTCTTTCATATAGTTGAAATCAATGGACACCTTTTCAAGATTAGTTTGCAAAAAATAATGAACCTCGGTCATAACAGCAACTTGCAAACTATCCAAATAAAAATTAGATTGCATAACATTAGAGACATCTTTACCAGCATCTCCCAAATTTGAAAATGTAATATCAAAACATGGCTCACGAATTACTTGCAAATCTGAGAAAGTATATTCAGATTTATCCTTCTCTTCAAAATAATCACCGAATTCTTTCATGTCATTCTCATCTGAATCAAAACTTATCTCTATGTGTGAGTCTTCATACTCATCATATATAACTTCAGAAAAAAATTTACACACATGTGCACTTTGATCTTGCATATCATTTTACTCAAAAATAGGAAAAACAAATTTAGGATTTGTTTCAAAATTTGCATTCATTAGCATATTATCATTGTCAAAACATATATCCACTGGGAAATGCAAAGTATAGCCAACATTTGGTGCCTACCTTTGAAAATTGGTAGCCAAGAGCTCTGAGATTTTTTCAATGCTTAGTGGGCACTGGATCTCATTTTCATTTTCTTTTGCCTCACTATTGCTGCAGATATCTTCGCCATTTAGAGTAAGGATTGAATCCTCTTGTCTCATGTCTTCTTGTACAAAGTAATCATCATAGCCACTAACATCTGCATCATAATCATCCTTTTACTATCCATAAAAATCTTCCCTAAGCTGAGAACAGAGGTCTTCCCTGCCATGGTGATAGTAAAACAAATCTTCAAATCCTATGGACAAATCTGAAACTAGAGATTCATCCCAGACATCTTGACTTCAGTAACTTCACTGTCAGCATCATAATCAACATTATCATTATAACTAGAGTCAGCATCATTGGTACTTTCAGATTCACATTCTTCAAACTCAGTTATCTATTTCTTAACCAATTCAATGCCTTCCTATCTACATGATGCATACCAATTTATTGATTTAGGTGTACAAAGCTCTAAAAACAAATGAAGATATGCTGACTCTTGAAGTTTAATCCCTTCCAGTAGCTTATCATACGCATTGGAAAACTTTTCATAAAATACATGTATGGGTTCTTCATTTATTTCTCCCACGTGTCTTTTAAAAAACAAGATAGCTTGGTCTTGTATTCTCTGATTAAATAATGCAATATCCATTTGGATTTCTTCAAGATTTGTTGGACAAATTTCAAGCATAGGCAACATATCCTGATCTATTGGATCTAGAATCTCCATTGCACTATTTATCAACAACACATCTTCTTACTCATAAATATTTCTATCCAACCATGCAATCATTTGTTTCACATAACATAACATACTCCTGATTTTAATGATTGAAATTTGTACCAAGAAGTATGGGAAACCTTTAAAATCACTTTCCTTTTCTTTTCAGTGACTTCTTCACCTAATAAGGAAACTATTCATAATTATTCTCATGGAAAAATTTTACCATGAAGAGAAAAATACCTAGCACATATTGTAGTGGTTGCAAGATGCTAGATCTGAAATCACCTTCACCTCTTCCACTAAAACTTTTGTAGAGTCACCACCTCCTCTTGGAGGATAGAGAACTTTAAACCCCTGAGATGTAATCCCAACTCAAATTCTCTCATTCTCATGATGGGGGAGCACTGCATGTTCATCGACTTTTTCATTGGTGTCCATTCCTTGAAAACTTAGGAGCTCACCCTACTTTTTTTTTAGATGCTGCTTCACTTCACGATCTTGCGATTTCCTTTATTATATTGCAGATACTTTGAAATAAATCTTTCATTCAGCACTGCTACAGAGATTGAAGTCACCACCCAATACAAATTGGGAAATATTATGATAGTTTTCAAGGACAAACCCTTTGCAAAATACCTTTACAAGACAAATCTAACTCCTCACAAGACATGAACTCTTGGACACAAATATCTTAGACACAAAACAATATCCTTAAAACCCCATGACATGAACATAATTTTTCAACTCTATGCAAATCTGGACAGACTTAACTGGACTGAAAATTAAGAAGGCAAGGAGCCAAGCTCAACTGAAACCTTATTAATTATGTGATTCACACTTACTCTCCCCAATAGAGTCACCATGTTGTTGGTTCCTTTTTACACTATGATTATTGAACAACAACCTTTTCACCCTTTGATGTATTTTACATAATAACCAACTCTCGGTATTCAACCAAGACTGAAAAGGACCAATTAACAAGGATGCGGATCCATCCTTCTACACTTTAGGTTCTAAAAAACCAAGGGGGGGACACCCTTAAATGCCTTCAATACTTTGTTTGGCATCAGTCAACAGAGATATCACAATGGCTTCAACACAACTGGGAGATACTAGGTGATCGGCTAATCACCCATTGAACATCGACCTTGAAGTGGAGCATGAGATTAGTACAACACCAAAAATCACATAAAACCTTCAGATATGTCAGATTTTATGTTTAAATTGTAGAATATAACCAAGATTGAACTGAAAATGAATAGGTACAGAAGATACTAATCACCAACCAGTGCTTTATCCATGGGAAATGTCCTTTAACCAAATTCAGAAATGTAATAATCAGCTGTTGTCAATGATTTTAAGTCATAAATACAATCAATCCAAATAATTACTACTTATAGAAATCCTCTTGTAGACAACTGAATGAAATTATGTTACATCCACAACATTATTTAATCTGATCCTAGATTAGAATTGAAGAATGATAACACATACATAGGTGAATTCCTATGCAGAGAATTAGAAGATTCAGACTTCACAAGACTGACACCAAGGAGAGATATAAATCTTGAATTTCTATATTATGTATGAAAAATCATATTACTGCACACAAATTTGCAATCAAAAAATGCATGTTCAATAAGCTGCAAAAAACCAATGAAATTCTATTCTACCTAAAGCAAAGCTAGTACAATCAACAAGATATATCCCTAAATATGGAACCAACTGAAACTGGAAGCTCTTGGAGTTAAGCATAGCTTGAAACTCTTTGTGGAGGCCAAGAATTTGGAACCCTGTAACAATGGGAGAAATCTACATATGTAGCTAAAGCAAAAGATCTCCAGATATTTTCTTGAAACACCACCTGTCTTCTCTGCTCTAACCAATTTTGAGCTGAGTCACTCTTCCCTCATTCTGCTCAAATTGGTTTTATCCTGCACTAAAACTGACTGCAAAATTGGAATCCTCATTTGGAGACATTTCTGGGAGTATATGATACTCTATACTTCTGATAATAATTGCCCCCTGAACATTTAAACATTGTCGTGCAAAATATTTCAAATTCTAGACTATAGTCTGCACATTATATATTAATTTTGATTTTTTAAATCCCTTTTATGCACAGACCTAAGCGGGTCCAATGTGCCATGTGGAACCACCTGATTCACTTGGAAATCCACCTAGGTGTCTATGTGTCCTACTTGTGCCATGTGGCACCCTTTGATTGGTCCTCAGGTCCAACTAGGTGCCTACATCATCTACCCTGTGTTTGGCCCGTCACCTGTCCCATCGCCATGTGTCACGCTGTTGTGATGCCTCTATGGTAACTAGCATGCAAATTTTTGTTCAAGGCTTCATAACAATCATCTATTTTTGTCACCTCAGGATGCGTGCCAGCTCAGATGACCTCCTACGTGGCCGCCACCTCATCATCACATAGACGCCACTTGATCTTCTATGTTGTCAGCCCTACCTCGTGTCAGCCTAGTGCGATCCCTCTATGGTAACTAGCATGAAAATTTTGGATAGAGGCTTTGCGTTGACTGTTGATTTGATCTACCTCGGGATGTGTGCCTAATTTGCAAGCCTCTGTGCCACGTTATCTGCTAATTCACTCTTGCGGGTCCCATCAAAATATTGTTTCAATCACCGAAGTCATTTTGGCACAGTTTTTGAGGCGCCTCTCCTTCACCTACATGCATAGCCTTCTCTTTTCTCTTCACATCATCTACTGTCTTTTTGCATATAAAGACCATATGTTTCCATTCCTAGATGAATGTGGGATTATTTTTCTTTAAGTTTTTTAAAATCTTTGTGCATTTTACTTCAAAATTTGTGGGGCCCACCGCACATTAAGCCCTCCAGCCCATGCGATCTCCAAGAGCACCTTTGCTTTACTTCATATCAATGTGTGAGCACTTTAGTATAAAAGGACCATGAAACCCCCAAACCTGCAGCATGTGGGATTAAAACTAATAATCTATTTCCAAAATAACATTACCAGGTGCGCATAAAAAGACATAACCTTATGTTGGAGGGACTAATTGTCATTTTCCTAAGAATTTTGAAGACCTTTTGGTTCATGTTCATGCGCAAATTATCCACCAATGCGATTGCTTGAGTAATAACATAGCACCCCTTTTGAAAACTCTACGCAATCCTTGGAATTTGCTGGAGTTTGAAATGTTTTTCATGTTGCGTGGGTTTTCTTTGCATATTGTGTGGGATTCTACATTGTAATCTTTCCTTTAACCTACAATAACCTTGCGCAACTTATGGAAAGCTCCATGTGCCTTCATGACTCAAGGCAATATCCAAAACATTTGGACACTAGCCTGCACAGCATGCCTTATGTTTTTTAATGTAGCCAAGGATGCCTATTAAATATTTCACTTGCCTTGTCTTTTCTCCCACACACCATGCGCTAGCCTTTGGGGGTATTGCGCAGGCTGTCAATATGTCATTTGCATATGCATAAAAATTTATTAAAGACCTCAAACCTTTTTAATCTTTGCAACATTTGGAGTACTTGGCAGGCTTTGCGCTAAGCTCATCTTTAAACAAAATTTTGTTGCACTAGTTTTTTCTTTCTTTGTTGGCGCAACTCCCTTCAAACTCCAGCACAAATGCCTTATGGTGTTTTAAAAGCCCCTTTGTAGCCTTTCTTTTATTTCATATGCTATCTTCATGATGTTGGCAATGTTTTGGGACCTGGCATTATGCCTGCCATTTTGCATTTGCATGAAATTTTCTAAGCATATCACTCCATACGTAGCCTCTAATATAAACTATGTAGCTTTTTTCTATACCATATTGTCTTTTCTTTACCATGCTAATGTGCAGCATCCCCTTTGACATGCACTACCTATCTTCCTCCATTTGAGACATTGGCAGAGACATACTCATTCTTACATCAATTGGGAAGGAAAATGTACTGGATTGAGTGAGCTAGGAGAAAAGAAATGAGTAGTGCCGCATTTAAGTGTAGAAGAATCTTTCCTTACTCTATTCTTTGTCTTCTTGCTTCATTGTTTTTATATAACTAAAAAATATTAAAGTTACAAGCCATGACAACCAAATCAAGAATCAACAATATCTTTCCTTGTGGATTGCATTTTAGGTAAATTTGACAAACTCATAGTATGCAATTGATGGCTTAAAACTGCTAGACCATATGCAAATTGGGCAACTTTTGTGTGATCCAAACAATCAATATAATTTGCACGAAATACCTCACTTTGTAATATGGGTTCTCTGAATCCATAATTGAGGAATTACACCTAAACATCACCTAAAAAACCAGACCCTTTTGCATTTATCAACCTTGTGAACCTTACTAACCAAAAGTCCTTTGTTTGATACTTATATAAGAAACATTCTCTTTGGCCTTGCAATTTTCAACTTCGTTTGGGGTTAGAGACCAGGAATTATCTTCAAAGCACAAAACTCTAGTATTGAAACCCAACATAGCCTTTAGTGGAATCCGACCATAAAAATTTGAAAAGGTAGCCATTACAATTAACCTTTTATATTTATGCACACTGATCCCATAAATGGTAATCAGCCTCTGGAACAGGCTTTAAAACTTTGATCAAAAAGCCTCATGAAGGACCCAAATCCAAAAAATTGGGAAACATTCATACATACTATTACTATGCAAAAACAATTCTCCAATAATTATTTACGAGGACAAATATTTTAATCTCCAAAGGTGACTGCTTATTACATGTTGCATAAGCACTTGTGAAAATAATGGAAATTAAGTTTGGAATCAACCTCAAAAGAATGCTAAACAATATCTTTAGGTCGTGCCATTTATCCAGGGTGTAGACTTACACACAAGGGTTACAAATCCACATCTGGTGACTCACAACATTGATGCGACATAAAGTTACAATCCTCTACAAATGACTATTCCACAATTTAAATTCTGTCAACATTTGCAATCTGCATAAATTGCTTTTGTATTCACCTTGTAAAAAGTAGTAAAACAACTCCTGGATCCTTGCAACCTTACGGACTAGCACATTTTCATGCATTGAATGTAGATAACCAACTTATTAATCATGATCTTTAATTTTCATCAAGATATTAATATACAAATTTAGCCTCCTGGCAGACTAGTTACTTGGCACACAGAAAACCAGATAAAATCCATTTGGTTTTGACTTCATAAATTCATCCAATGAAACTCTTAAAATTTGAACACCTGGACATTGATTCATTTTCATATATGGGATACAATGATTCAAATGGTGTGCTCCAATGATCAATCAATCAATCAATATTAATGGTCAAAGTCAGCCCTTTAAAACTTTCTCAATTAAAATACAGTGAAACTACATAAATCTGATTTGGAATCAGTTGAGAAAACTAATCAGTTGGATTGGCACATGTCTGGAAATCTTCATGAAGGTAAAATTCCATGACTGATATATAGGGGAACATTCAATTATCCATTTCATTCAATAGGGTACAAGCTGCAATACCTCAAAGTCAACAACTTCATAATTCTGCACTTTCACATTCTGAGAATCAACATTAATTCCAAACAAAATAGATTGGGAAAACTTATCATATGAACTCCTAGGAATATGAAAATGGAAATAGAGTTTCTATCTTATGCCTACAACACCTCAGACCCATCCTTATATCATGAAACTCTATCAGGTAAAAGATGCAAGCATGCAAAGTAGGTCATTTACTATAATAAGACAATATGCAGAATGCAGATTTAGGTGAACACCTCTAAACAATTGTCTCCAAAACTCATGAAAACTGATAACTGAAAGTTGAAACCTATTACATCCACCCCATGATAGGTTTTTAACATGTTCCCAAATCAATGTCTTATGAAAATCCTCAGGTCACATTTTACTTGCACTCAAAGGTAGGCGTTCTTCAAAGTTTTCAAGGGTACTCATGCCTTGCCTTAGAGAAAATTTTGAATTGGTCACTCCAAATTTGTACCAAATTTGAGAGTACCAACACATTCAACACATATTTCTTAACTAAATTAATTACTTCACTATCATTAGGTTTTGCAAACAAATGATCCAATATTACATATTATCAACAAAATTGATTAATACTAATGTCTATTTTGATTACAACCCTTATCATGCATGAAATTAATCCCATCAAGTGAAACAATCGCGAGCCTCAAATCATATAGTTACAAGATAATATAAGAAAATTATGTTGGAAAGTTGACTCTTAGGGAGAATATGACTTATTTTGTGTTGTCATTATGGAAACAAAGTCATATGAAGTTTTGACAGCAAACTTTGAAGCGAAAATTGACTAAGTATAGAAGACAGCACAAAAAAGAGATATACAGATGATCAGAGCACCAGTACACATGCATATGACTAATTCAGACTAAGAACCTTTATAATTAAGCTCTATAATATGTTTTTTTTATTACCCTAGACACGTATGATCAGATAAGATAGTACGGATAAGTTACAACAAGTTGAAGTATATCTATCAGTTTAGGAAACAAAGTACAAAGCCAACCTCAGTTTTGGATCAGCGTATAACATTTTATTTTGTAAAGGCTATGTGCCTATTATATTATGTTTTTAATCATGTCTCAAGCATTCTTGTAATCACACTTAAGCCAATTAGTTTGGAATCGTTGTGTATATTATTTTTGGGCCGACTAAGGTCTTGTTTCTAGTCACGTCTGTTCAAGCATGAACATATATATAACATACAATTTTGTATTAGTATGGGTCAAAGAAATATGCAGAGCAGAGATATAAAAGAACAGTATAAGATGTTAGAATGAGATAAATCTCTTTAAGACAATAAGAGCATCAGCGCATAACCAAAACTGATCGGACAATTGTGTCACATACAACAGTTCACTTTTGGATATAGTATATATCTATTATCAAGGAGGTTGTATCCTTCATCTTATTGAGCAGTGGGCTTTTGGACAGTGAGTCCTCACCTCTAACAAGGTTATTGTAAAGACTCCTAACAGGTTCATTGTACTTGCATTGTAGAGAATGCTGCTAACAGGGCAAAGGAACTTTAACAGGTTCATTATACTAGTGTAATATTTGTGGGTACTAATTCCCACTAGGGTTTTCCTCTAATTAAATTTTCCCCATAATCATATCATGTGTTATGTGTTCTTGTGTTAAGCTTCAATTGATATATATTTGATTTATGTTTAAAGTTGCTAAAATATAATAAATAGAAAAACACTGATTCAGCANCCGCCCCCCCCCCCCCCCTCTCAGTGTTTCTAACAATTGGTATCAGAGCTCTGGTCCTCTGAAAGAAAGTTTAACCACTTGAGGAGATCATGGATTCAGTAGAAGCAAAACATCTAAAAAAGAATCATGAAGCATCACTTGAAGATCTTGACAGATCTGAAAAAGAAAATGAAGAACTAAAACTAAAACTTGATGGCTCTCAAATGCTTATCAAGAAATTAAGGAAAGATCTGAAAGATTGCTCTACCAATGATTTGGGAAAAATGGTCAAGAAGTTGAATGAAGAGAACATGTCTTTGAAAGAGAAAATTGAAGATTTGAATGAACAACTTATAGATAGCCTAACATCCATTGAAGAAAAGACCAAAGAGAGTAAACAATTAGATGATGAACTTATGCAAGAAAACTCAAAATCTTGGAGTTGTAAAACATCAAGAAAAAGATAGAATCTGGATTAACAGAATCAAAAGACAAGATTGATAAACTACACACATGTTCTGATCTAATTCAATCACAGATTTATGCACATAAGCTAAGAGGTGATACTACTAGTGTTGGATATAGTGTAGCACAAATTGAAATCAATTCAATGCAATAAATAAAGAAAGCACAAGAAGTATCTACAGAAGCAAAGAAAGAGGAGAGTCTTGTAGAGTCTAAAGAAGAACCACCCAAAAATGAAATCAAGCAAGTTAACAGAACTTGTTATGCATGTAATATGCATGGACATTTAGAAAGAGATTGTAAAAAGGTAAGACCTTTCAATGGATATTGTTATTCATGCAACAAATTTGGTCATAGGGCTATTCATTGCAGAACAAGTCAAAAGCATCAGTCACAATAGAACCAAAGGAATCAGACTCAATACAATCAGAGAAATCAACCTCAACGAAACTTGCAGAACATTACAAGTCAGATATGTAATTACAATGGACACAGCTAAGAAGTGTAGCATGATGAATAATAACATCATACCTCCTATCATTTGTCACTCATGTGGAAAAGCTAGACACATCTCAAAGTTTTGCAAGTCAAGAACACAAAGACAAGAGAATCCTAAAAATTCTCTATTTGAAGAATCAGGAGAAGTTAAGTTTGTACAAGCTAAAGTAGATTCAGATAAAATATGGGTTGAATTAAAGAGGGATAATGATGAGAAGAAGGTAGTAGATGCATCCACAGTGGATGCACTTTCTACTTCTAGTTAGTTGACCGTCATGGTCTTAGGGGGAGCTATTCTAGCTCTAAACCCCTGTGTGGCTGGTATACTCACCTCTGAGCATGCGCCTATGGATTTATGTTTGTTATCACAAATTGGGGAAGTATGCATGCACGCATAACCAGTACTTCAACAATAACTAAGTTTGAAACTCTCAATGGAAACCGCACCCAGTAGCAAGCATTAAATGCAGTAACCTTTATATATAGTCGGTAAACAATCAATTATCTTCACATTTGCATTTGAGATCATAAAATTTGGAGAGCATAGGAGCATTGATTATTGAAGCACTAAAGGATAACAGATTTGTTGGTTAAGTGAACGGATTGAAATTGGAATAGAACCCTAGTAGTCATGTCATTTTAGAATTGTGGTGGAACCCTATTTAATTGATCAACAAGTGAGTATGGCAACCCCTGTAGTCTTTGAAATTTATGAAAGGAAGAGATTTGTCTTTAAGAATAATCCATTAAAGTCTATTCTAGATGATGTAGAAGGGGAATTTTCTAAGATTTCGCTAGGAGTCGTACATGTAGAAGACATTCATGCATATATATATATATATA
>MU223462.1:188653-202885 GCA_018584345.1 Thuja plicata
TATATATATATATTGCAAGAAGGAAATAATTAGAGATAACAACATAACAACTCTTATGGCTTCAATGATGAAACTGGACTATTCATTCAAGGATGAATACACGCATCTCACTAATAACCCTATCTTTGAGTACTCTTACACGCATGAGTTCTATGAGCCAGAATGGGTTAAAATCCTACTGAGAAAGATACATGACGACCTTTATTGGATTGGTGAAGTTCCTGTTCGCATAACCTTAGACCTAATTCATGACATGACTAGACTTCCTAAGACTGAACTAGTTCTTCCCACTGGTAAGGATGTTAAGAAGTATCTGGAACAAGTATGCTTATCCAGAAGTGATAGACGCGGAATGACTATAGATCCCATTGAGGCAAATGACATCAAATTAGTCACTATGATCCTAGGTTATAAGGTCCAACACGCAAGTAGACTTAATAGTGTATCTACAACAACTATCCTAGTAGCAATAAAAATGGTGAAGGATAATACATAGTACAATCTATGTGAAATATTGCATGCATAGTTGATTGACAACATTAGAGTTGTAAAGCATGAAAAGAGCAAAATATTCAGATTTGGCTCTTTGGTCATCTATCTCTACTTCCACATTGTTGGTAAAGTTGCCAATATTTACCTAGATAGGAGTAAACCCACTATGTCACAAATTTCATTAAAAGCTACATCAGAGAGTAGTGAAAAAGATTCTATGGACATGGATATCAAAAAATTTAGGATTAACATGCAGAAGAGGTTCACGATACCTGAGAAGATAGTTGACAAATACAAAGACACCATATGCTTCATGGTGGGAATTGACTGTACTTGCATGGAGGCAGTTGAACCAAGGACAAAATAGATTCATCCACTTGGCTATGAAGTTGAAGAATAGGTTTTGGAAGGGTATGCACAAGTTCTCCTATCTGCACCCAAGGATCCCAATGAACCTAGATGGGGTACTTACAGAGAAAAGATAAATCAAGTTGATTTTGTCTTATACAGTTCTAACAACAAAAGGAAGGCATCAAGGATTACTTCAAATATCCTAAAAGTTCATGGGATTACACAAGAAGACCTAGACAGAGCTAGGAAAGCTAAGATTGCTAAAGAACTTGAGAAAACTCCTATAGAAGTGAAAATGGAAAAGTCTGATGATATGCCTAAGAAGAAAAAGAAGAAGAAGAAGAAGAAGAAGAAGAAGAAGAAGAAGAAGAAGAAGAAGAAATTTGATGAAGGTACATCTGCGCCTTCAACTACCATTGATCTAGAATCCTCTTCACCTTCTGTACCCAGTAAGATAACTAGAAGGAAGAAGAAAGTTCCTACAAGTCACCCATCCTCAAGGACCACAAGGAGCAAGGTAAAGAACACTCAAGCCCCTTCTGAGGTAGGATTCAGACCTAGTCTGAGTGTCTTAAAGAACAAAATTGTTAATGAAGGAAGACTAGACTTAATTGCAAAGGTCTATGACAAGTATCAGGAAATAGATAAATCAGAAATACATACTATGATTATCACGCACATGATCAAGTTTAAAAGGTCAGTTCTGGAACTTAAAATAGTGATACCAGACAAAGTATGGAACATAATTGATGTATTAAAAAGGAAATCAATCGAAGAGGATATGAGGATAAGAGAAGAAACATTAGACAGTCTTCTCCCTGTTTGCTCACATGATGAGAAAGCCATCCTGTTGGATTTAGTAAAACTTCATCACAGAACCAAAACTAGGACTCTTCATATAATGAACAAAGAGTATGAGTTAGATGGGAAAGAGACTAAAAAATCATTTGCACAAGTGTTTATGGATAGACACATGTATCCATCAACGGTGAGTACAGTTAAAGTGACTCCAGTCCCTCCTAAACAAGATAAAGGACTAGTGATATCAAATATGCCTATGACAAGTCCATAGAATTTTGTGCCTAAAGCTCCATCTCCCTTAGTAATAGTAAAAGATTCAGATGAAACAATTAAAATCAATGATGTTGAGATATCAATGAAAGCTTCAGATAATGACTTGGACAAGTTTAAAGAAGCCTTTGTGAATACTGAAGAAACTGAGAAGGTATGCACTGATGACACTTCTTTGTAGCAAGAACAAGTTCCTATAGGAGAAACCATAGGTCAAGATGAAGGGAATAAGTATGAACTACCCTCTATGGAGATCCTAGTGAAAATTGAATGCATGGATGTCAATCAAAATACTATATTCACTCCTAGAAAACTAGTAACTTCATTGTTGTCAAGTTTAATCCTTGATTTAGCAAGCGTTGATGCATGGGGAGAAGAAGATTTGATTAAGATTAGTGTGTTGGCCATGGAGAAAGCCAAAGAAAAATAGGTTATGAGAAACCCTCTCTTTCTAGAAACAGTAAACATTTTAAATGATCTAGTGCCTGCAGATAACAAAATGGCTAAGATCCAGTCAGTTGATGATGTTGACAGCATCTTGACAAGTTTCAAATCACATTTCACAAGTTTAGTAGACTCTGCTACTAAAATTGTAGAAGTTGAGTACAAGAAGCAAAGATTAGATGAATTGATAAAGAATTTCTTTTTAGATCTGAACTCATTGAAGATTGGTCAAGCAATGTTGAAAGAAATAGCAGCTAAAGGCAGAAAAGTAATAGAAAACTGCATGGACAGAGTAAAATTCACCTCAGAGAACATCAAGAAGATTGAGGAAACTGATATCTTGGTTGGAAGTATAAGAAAATCAGTTGAAACATCCACACAAGACATGAACATCTACAAAAATATCTATCAAGGGCAGATAGATAAAATTGAAAAATCCAAGTTGGAGATTAGCAAGATAAGGACAAGGCAGAACCAACTAAGAAATGCACTTGCACCCTCACTAGCTATTTTGAATGAGAACATCAAACAGATAGATGCAACCATTGTCACTTATGATCAAGGTCCCTATATGGATTTGATAAAAATGGAAAAACTCACATATGCTCTATGTGCCCATCTTAAGACTGTAGATACAATGAAGGCATTCTGGCAGCAAGAGATCAAAAATCTACAGATTTCTTATCCAGATGTATATTCAGACTAAGTACTGAAGGACTTACAATTTTGACACCTTTGTCATTAATGTCAAAGGGGGAGTAATATATATATGGGTAGTAGTATATATATATATATATATATATATATATATATATATATATATATATGTGTGTGTAAAGAAATATGATATAGTATATGTTAAAGAAGATGATATAGAGTTTTTCGTGTTAGTCATTTTTGAGTAACTTGGCCACATTCCTTTGTTGTCATTAATGAAAAAGGGGGAGATTGTTGGCAAGTTGACTCTCAGGGAGAATATGACTTATTTTGTGTTTTCATTATGGAAACAAAGTCATATGAAGTTTTGACAGCAAACTTTGAAGTGAAAATTGACTAAGTATAGAAGACAGGACAAAATAGAGATATAAAGATGATTAGAGTACCAACGCACGTGCGTACAACCAATTCAAACTAAGCACCTTCATACTTAAGCTCTATGATATGTTTTTTTTATTACCCTAGACATACATGATCAGATAAGATAGTACAGATAAGTTACAGCAAGTTGAAGTACATCTAGCAGTTCAGGAAATAGAGTACAGAGCGGACCTCAGTTTTGGATCAATGTATAACATTTTGTTTTGTAAAGGCTATGCACCTATTGATGAGCCTATTTTACTATCCTTATTATATTAAACCTTGCACTTTGTTTTTAAGTATTATCAGAATAGTTTTGAACTATTAGTCAGTTGAACTTTTGTTAAGTACAGAAAACAACCATTAAGCCATGGGTGGAATAGATATGTCATATTACGCCAATATTATATATATGTTGCAGTATTTCATATAATAATCTGAATGCGTGTTTTGACATCTAGATTAATTTGATAATTTTCTTGCATGAATATCTTTTTCATATTAACTAATCTTTCCAGGAAGTAGGAGTTGCTAGGACTGGTCGACAGCATTGAAGGAGGACGTAAAGACCAGCTTCGTGCAGATAAGCCATCATGACATCAGAAGACATGGCTACTACAAATCAGGAGCCACTATTTTAGAAATGAATAAATATAGCTCTGCTATATTCCCTCTGTATTACCAGCATGTTGACTTGATCACCCAGACTTCATTGTGCACGTTGTGGGACGTTGTGCTTCCCGTTCTCTTTCTTTGGCGCGGTTTTAGTTAGTTAGTTCCTTTTCTATTTTGGAATAAAGAAGTCAATCCTCTATTTATAGGGAGGAGACTGTTTTTTTGTAAGTTTGGATTTTTGAGGGGGAATACAATGTTCTGATTGTATGTTGCACAACAAGTTCATTTTTAGTTTTCATGTCTTATTCTCATGTAATCAATTTTGAAAGATAATGAAATGAATCTTGGTTCATATTCTGTGTTCATAGATTAGCATAAGCCAACCAAGGGGGCCCACTTGGTAGGTTGATTAGAGTAGAAGTAGAATAGATTTAATTTCTGCATTTCCAGTATTCTAGATATAAAATCATAGTTTCTCCCTGCAGCATTGTACTTTGTGAATGTTCCTGCAGCACCTGCAAGGATAGCTATAGTGAATGCTCTAGGTTGAAAGAATAGATTTAAGTAGAGTTTGCAAGTTGTAGCATTCATTTTAGTAAGGACTAAGTGTGTTTCCCTTCCTGCAACACTAGTATAGATTCCTTTCATATATTTTAGTTTCCTGCAGCATAGGTAGAATGGCTCCTTAAGGAACTTAGTGCACATATTGTGTTGTACCATTTCAAGTAAATGTCCCTTGGTTGAAAAACTAAATGCACCTCATGGTGGGACAATTGATCCTTAGATTGAATAAACTATTCCTAAGATAGGCTTTGGGAATGATTACTAAGAACCTATTGTGAGGCGGTTCATTTTTCGCGCCGCTGTTGGGGATGGTGTCAAGCTAAGAAACCTTTTGAGTCTTTTAGTTAGTTTAATGGTTTGTGGTCCTAAATTTTCTTCACCAGTGTGAATAATTCATTTGCATGCATCGAAGGGGAAGAAGAAGAGATGAATATGGCATATTTCTTCTAGGAGAACCTGCGAATTTGAATGACCAAGCTGAAGAAGTTGAGTTGCCTTTTGTTGACGCAAGTCCTAAGTTTCCTATAGCATCCACGGTTGGAGAAGGGTCTTTTGATATAAGTGGGTTCCGGCCTTTTTATGGAATCTTGGCCAGCTTTCTTGATAATTATGACCCAAATGCACCTACTAATAACAATCTTGTGGCTAATATTCCTTTCCAATAGTAAGTACCACCCCTGATACCTCCAGTAATGGCACACCCTACTTTCCCATTTCCTCTGCCAAGCTTTATAAACAATGCAAACCTCAAGAATACACCCTCAGCTGCACTTCCAAAATTTTATGGGCTGATAACCAAAGATCCTGACACCTTTTTGTTTGATTTCAACATCCTCTATTGTAGCTTTGACTATAACAATGATGCCCACAAACTCAAGTTGTTTCCAGCAACACTGAAAGAGTCAGCCTTACGATGGTTCATGGGATCATGAGAAAATGCAACAGGCACATGGGATGAGATGCAAACCCTATTTCTAGAGACATACAAAGAATATTGCAAGGGGAGTGACCCAAGGGGGATCAAAATTTTTAGAATGTCGTAGAAGGAGGATGAAACTTTGGAGTACTGTGTTTCATGTTTTTTATACACCATGCAGAAGAATCCCTAACATGTTCTGGCGGAGGATTCATGGAAACAAGTCTTCTTGAGAGGAGTGAACGACAGTTGTCTAGAATTATTGGACCTCATGGCTGGTGGGAACATATCCCAATCTTCTTGGGATGATCTCAAGAAAATTTGTCTCAACTACTCCAGATCAAATGGGAAGAAAAGTAGAGGATATCGGTCTACAGCAATTAAAGGGAGCAGTTTAGGCATTTCTAAGTTGGAGATATCTAGCTTTCTAGAAAATTTCAAGAAAGACATCATTAATGATGCTGCCACACATCTAGACACCATGACTACCAAGAAGAAACACGAAGATGTTGAATTGCAGTTGGCTGAATATTGCCCTCATTACCAGAAACAAAAGAAAGACTACGAGTGCAAGCTAGTGGTGAACTTAGAAAATCAACATTTGCCTACTGAGTACATGAAGATAGAAGGAAGTAATGGGCAAGTGTTCTTCATTTCTCAACGTCACCCATGGGCACCATGACAAGGTATGCCTCAGGACCCATTACAATTTTCAAATCCTTACAATAGTCAATGGAAAAACCAAAGTTATTAGAATATTCCTCAGTACTCTTAGCCAACCTGGAATACCAGTGGCCTAACTAGTAAAATAACTAGTGGCCTAACCAGAAAAATAACTAGTGGCCTAACTAGAAAAACCAATGGCAACCACCGCAAGGGAATTGGCAGCAAAATAATCAATAGTGGGGACCTCCACAGTGGCCTAACCAAAATCCTACTTTTCCATAATTACCGCCACCAGTGCCACCTCCTGTAATAATGTTGCCTCCTGCAGCCACTAGCCCAAATCCAAAGAAAATGCAATTGCCTGCTCAGCCGCAACCAAATCCAAATAGCAAGCAACAGCAGCAGCAGCCAATGTATACTACTGATACACAATAGTATCATGCTTACACTCTAGATATATTTGACATACATCTGAGGTCAGGTACTACTCTACCTGCACTTGAACATCCTATTATCATAGAAGTTGCAGATACTCCTATAACATCAATACCTCTTCCAGAGGCTATATTGCAAAATACCACCTAATCAACTAAAAAATCTAGCAAAACTGATGATGAAACCTCAGTTGAACCTCCTTTTCCACAAAGGCTCACAATAGAAAAACCTATATCCCAAGAGGAAGTGCCTTTTGATATTCTTGAGCAGCTAAAAAATATGCATATCCAAATACCTCTGTTTCAAGCTATCAAAGACGTTCCTATCTATGGGAAAGCAATTAAGGATGCATGCCTTATAAAGCCTAGGAGGAAGAAGAAAGACCCTCAAATAGTTCATGTCATAGGGAAACTTGCAGATATCATGTTGGGGAAGGTAGTTATACCCAAGTATTCAGACCCTAGAAGTCCAGTAGTTGACTTGATAATTAATGGACAATCTGTTAAAAATACTTTATTTGATTTGGGGGCAGCCATTAATGTGATGACCAAAGATATAATGCACGAAATAATTATAGAAGGCTTAAGAACACCACCAACAATAATACAACTTGCTGATAGTTCAACAGTCACTCGAGATGGTCTTGTAGAAAATGTGGTAGTTACCCTAGACTCGTGGGAATGCCCTACTGATTTTCTCATCTTATCACCAAAAGTAAACTTTGATGGCTATCTAGTCACCCTGGGGAGACCTTGGTTAGCCACCACTGATGCAAAAATAGATTGCAGATCAGGGGGTATGACAATTTCAAATGGCCAGGCAATAAAGAAAATAGCACTCTATCCTCCTGCCCAGCCTCAGCCAGATTTGAAGGATCCCATTTGGCCAGAACTAGGAGATGAGGAAGAAGAGGTCAATTTTGTTGCTCAGCTTATGATGATGCATAGACAATATTTTCTAAAAATGCAAGAGGAAGATGATGTAATACAGAGTATTCTTACCAATGAGTGTATAGCAGCAAAATATGTTTCTGAAAGTGTTATTTTGCAGCTATGTACCTATGAAGACTGTGTCTTTCTAGAAAGCCCTGAAATAATTAGCCAATTGTTACCATGTGAATTAGCTATGAACCCAGTACCTAAGATGTCAATGGTAAAGCTAACAATTGCTGTGGAAATTTCCCCTAGTCATAATCACCATGTAAACAACAAGTTGCCACCTCAACAAATGGAACTGTTAACTAAACTCTTGTGTAAGCATGAGAAAGCCTTTGCTTGGAATTATGGAGACATGCTAGGACTGAACCCCAAGCTCTATACCCATATGATCTACATTAATGATGGAAGCTTACCACTATGCCAGCCTGAAAGAAAGATAAATCCAGCATTGAAAGAGATAGTCAAAAGTGAATTACAAAAATTACTAGATGTTGGTTTCATTTATCCAATCTCTAATAGCAAGTGGGTATCACCGTTAGTCATTGTACCTAAGAAAGGGGGGAAATGGAGAATATGCATGGATTACAGAGAGTTGAATAATGCCATAAAGAAGGATCATTTTCCTTTACCCTTTATTGATCAAGTCCTAGACACTCTGGCTGGTATGAAATATTTCTCCTTTCTGGATGGATACAGTGGTTACAACTAGATCAGCATTGCTCTAGAAGATCAGGAGAAGACTACATTCACATTCCCCTAGGATACATATGCCTATTCTATATTACCATTTGGCCTATGCAATGCACCAGCTACTTTCCAGAGAGCTGTAATAATCATTTTTGCTGATATATCACATGATTGTATGGAGATATATATGGACAACTTTACTACATTTGGAGTCACCTTTGAGGAAGCCCTGAAGAATTTGGAAAGAGTGCTAATCAGATGTCAGGAACATAATTTGTCTCTCAATAGTGACAAATGTTTCATGATGATGCAAGAAGGCATAGTGCTGGGACATTTCATATCTGAAGTTGGAATCCAAGTAGATCTTGCGAAAATAGAGGTAATTCTAACATTTCCTATTCCTATAAAGAAAAAAGATGTTAGGTATTTCCTAGGACATGCTGGCTACTATACAAGGTTTATCCAAAAATTTATTCAAATAGCTAGTCCTCTGTATACTTTTCTTACTAAAGAGGGTGAATTTAACTAGACAAAAGAATGTGATGAATCCTTCCTGCAGCTTAAGAAACTGTTAACCACTGCACCCATACTTAGGGGTCCTGATTGGACTTTTCTATTTCACATTCACATAGATGCTTCAGACTATGCAATAGATGTTTTCCTAGGACAAAAGTCTAGTAACCTAGAAAATGCAATTTACTACATTAGCAAAAGCATCCATGGACTAGAGTTAAACTACACAGTGATAGAGAAAGAATTACTAGCAGTAGTATATTCCTTGAAAAAGTTCTATCATTACATAATTGGATATCCTATTTTTGTTCATACTGACCACGCAACAATAAAATATCTCATGAACAAACCTGCTATCATAGGCAGGTTAGCAAGATGGCTTCTTCTTTTGCAGGAATTTGACATTACTATAGTTGACAAGCCTAGCAAGGCAAATGTAGTAGTTGATTATCTATCAAGAGTCCACCATATAGAACAAGATACTACTCTGATAGATGATGCATTTCCAAATGAGCATTTGTTTCATATTTCTGTCCAAAGTTCATGGTATGCTGACATAGCTAATTACCTTGTAGCTAACAAAGTTCCAACACATTTTTCTTACAAAGAAAGAAGACTACTGGTTGAAAAAAGTTTTAATTTCTCTTGGATTGATAACATGTTGTTTTACACTAGACCTAATTAAGTAATGTGCATATGTGTGAGAGAAGATGAGAAAGATGACATTATCCATGCCTATCATGATGAACTATGTGGGGGACACTTTGCAGCAAAAAGAACACCCAAAATATTTTAACAACTGCTTATTATTGGCCTAAACTTCACAAGGATGTAGCCAACTATACAAGAAAATGTGACAAATGTCAAAGAATGGGACGACCAACTAAGTCTGATGAAATGTCATTAAATCAAAAAGTGGTGGTCACTCCATTTGACAAATGGGGTATGGACTTCATTGGTCCAATAGACCCTCCATCTAATGGGAAGTCTTACATCCTGGTGTGCACTGATTATTTGACCAAATGGGTCGAAGTAAAAGCTATGAAACATGCCCGAGACCATAAAGTTGCAGAATTTTTGTATGATGAGATTTTCACAAGATATGGAGTACCGAGAGAACTTGTAACTAACCAAGGTGCCCAATTCACTTCCAATTTAATAACAAAGCTCATGAAAGAATACAATATAAAACATAGGAAGTCCATCCCTTATCACCCTCAAGCCAATGGACAGGCTGAAGTTACAAATTGGGAAATAGAAGCCATCTTAACAAAGATAGTTCATCTGCATCACCAGGACTAGAGCAACCAACTATCAGAAGTCATCTGGGCATATAGAACAACTTGGAAGACCACTATAGGATTCACTCCATTTGAACTATTGTATGGAAAAATAGCTATGCTACCAGTTGAAGTTGAACACAAAACACTAAGGACAACACTGCAATTAAATATCGATCTTCCTGCAGCATAGAAGGAATTATTACTGCATCTCAATTCCCTAGATGAAATGTGTAAATCTACACTGGAGAGAACTGAACTAGTCTAGAAACAAGGGAAGCAATTGCATGACTCGCATATGAAGAGCAAACAATTCCAAGTTGGAGACTAGGCATTGCTGTATGATTCAAGATTCAAGGAAATACCAGGCAAGTTGCAGACAAGATGGCTAGGGCCATATGAAATAAGCCATGTTTTCACCAATGGAGCCATACAGTTGACCACAATTTATCCAGTACACTTCAAGCTTCTAGTCAATGAACATTGGCTAAAGTTGTATCACCAACCTTAAACAAAAGAATATTTCCTGCAGCAATTTAAAAAACAAAAAATAAATGAGAAACAGGTAACACTTCCTGCAACAGAGGGTGTGAACCTTCTTCCTGTAGCTCTTCGGTAAAGATCCATCAAGCATGTTCATGATAAATGCTTTATGTTTACATGAAGTACATTCTTCCATTCACTTTCTATTTCTTCTCTCCAACTCATCTCATTTCTTTAATCTACCACCCACCCACCTTCCATGTCATCATCATTTTTCATTTAAAAGCTTTCAATAAGCAGTCAGGTATGCTGATGTAAGTCATCGCCACTTTTGTACCACTCTCGCCACATTTTCTAGCATGTGCAAAAATTGAATGATAGGTATGCACTTTTCAATTTTTTTCCATTTTTAGCGCATAGATTTCGATAATTGTATCTAGTACTGCAATACATATATCATTACGACATTACACCAGTTCTATCCCTTGTGCCACGTATGCCAAGTGTGGACACTTTTCAATGTTAAGTAGGGGGGAGGGAAGTGTATTAATTCCAAACTATCATTTCTATTTATGCCTGAAAGATTTTATGTCACTTCAAATATGTACTTAGCCTTGCCTCATTAAAGTTCTAAGTGTTATATCACACAATTGTTGTACTTTTATTCCTGAATCCTCCATGATTGTCAGACTTTATGTGACTTATAATTAAGTTAAGTGACAACCCATAGTAAATATTATAATCTCTCCTAATTTAATTCATCACCATTGTTTATGTCAAGAAAAATAGAGAAATTCAGGAGAAAGCTCATAGTCCTTGTAGTCTAGAATTCAAATAAGGAAGAAGGCATCTACCTACTACTGAGAAGACAGATTGAAATTAGCAAAGCATAGATGGGAGGATATTTATAGAGACACGAGCTGGTAGCACATGGTGTGTTACTCTCAGATGTTGAAGCAGTCAGAAGATTCAATGCATGCGGCTGGTTAGGGTATTTCCTAAGGTTAACAGAATTTGATGAGGATTCAGTAGTAGAATTTGTGAGTACATTTGAAGAAGGTCAAGAAACTGTGTGGGGATTAACAGTGGTCACAATAGAGGAGTGGATTGTAGAAGTTACTATATTACCAATGGTTGGAGAACATTACCCTAATGTTCATGATGCTAGATCGGCAAGGGCTCCGTTCACCCTACCAGGTGATCCTCCTTTGAAGATTACCAAACAGGGTTGCAAGAGAATGTATATCCCTCTCCCGTATAATGAGTTGGCCATACACATTATCAGGTATTTCACATATGAAGGGAGATTTTCCAATTTACATGCACATCATTTCAAATTACTGAGTTATGTGAGGCATAATCTAGTAGTAAATGTTCCAATTTTTTTATATAACATGTTATGCATTAGTGCTAAAGAGACCCAAAAAGGGAATGTAAATTCTATTACCAACCATGCCCTAATTAAACTGTTAATAGAAAGATCTCTTAGGGATGCCTCTCCCATGGCATGGTTTGAGTTTTTCTAGCGCAAAACCTTACAACCACAGGTTAACCTTAATGAACAAATTGGGCATGATAATGTAATACCAACTGACCCAGCCATTGAAAAAGATACCCAAGGGGCAGAAACTATAAATCTTCAAGGAAATGTGCCCTTACCTGCTCATGAGAGAAATGTACCTACCTCTTCCTGAACCAAAGAAAAATGAAAATTAGAGGAAGAACCTCCAGTTCCTGCAGCCAAACCACAAATCCCTACTTCTTTGAAAGGGAAGAAAAGGAAGTCAGTTCTTGCAGCAGCTACTCCTGCAGCAGAGAAGCCAAAGAAGGCTACTAAAGAAAAGGCTATAGAAATTGCGGAGACCCCTATGTGAAGGAGTCCTAGAATGAGATGATAGCTCTCTATGGCATCCTCCATAAGCCAACCCGCTTCTCTTATGCAATCTGATGAACAGCCCAATGTGTAAATAATTCTAGACGATTCCCCAAATCAGTCTACAGTTCCAAACTTTCCTCCACACTCCATAGAAACTTATGAAGATGAACCTGATTTTTTTAAAAATAGTTCCCAGGAAATCCATCAAGACATTCCAGTCATTAATGAGGAAAATGCCTCAGTACTCCATCATTCAGCCTATGCAGAAACTGCCTTAGTGCCCTACAAAAGAACTTGGTTAGTAAGTTTCTTAGAGCAGTCTTGGAAGGAACAGAGGAGGCAAAGAAATTAGGCAGAAGATTGTGGCCCAATCACATTGCAAACGCTTGTTTTAGGATTTCATAATAAGTATGTGTTAAACAAAAACTCTATGGAGAGAAGAAAAGAAGAGACTAAAGAAGGTCATAACAGAGCAAGAGGAAGAAATTGCAGAATTGAAAGAACAACTGACAAAACAAAAATAGAAAATGGATCATGCCCTCAAATTGGCTTATCAGATCATTGCACATAGGCCACCTCCTAGGGTCTATACCATCTGTTTAAAGTAATAGTTCCTCTTGTTCCAGCTAATGATGACCATCAAAGATATTGATTCTGAGTTCAAGTCAGCCCAAGAATTCTATGGTCTTTATCAGACTCTTCCCTCATGGCAATAAAATCTACTTTGTGAACTATACATGCATAACTTCATTATCCCAGCTGAGACTGAGTGAAATCCTCTTCTCTATATAGGAGATATCCACCTAAGGTCATTGATGTCCTAGATGCACAATGAATCCAACTATGATAGACAGTTGGAAAATTATAGAGAACAGGAGAAAATAGAGTCATTACCATTAAGAGAAAAGAGCAAAAAGCTAGCTACACTCTTCAGAGATTGGCTCAATTTGACTTATGGAAAAAATAAGGAAGAAACAAGGGACAATTTTTTTTGGATTAGAACAGAGGTTTATGCGGAGTATGATGGTTTATCTTACTTTGTCTTTCAGAGAACCCTGGCCAGAGCCACAAGTAGATGGGGTAGGTTATCTGTGATATTGAAGAGATCATAACCACACAGTCCTATCAACCTCCAAGAAGCTATCTAAAGAGTGCCAAAGTACATATGGCTAGGAAGGCAAACTAGATAGGAACTCTGGTGTCTACTCACCGTGCAGCCACCAATGCTCCTCTGGCCCCTGTATGACATCAACATTGACAGACTGGACCGACTTCAAGAAGATCACAAAGTGGGTATCTGGAAGAGAACAAGGGGGTTCTATTACACCTTTAAAAGCCAAAGGAGAGGAAGAACAAAGGTTGGAGATTTCAGAGCAATTACCAGAAGATATAATGCTTAATGACAAGCATTCAGCTTGCCAAGGGGCAAATGATGAGCCTATTTTACTATCCTTATTATATTAAACCTTGCACTTTGTTTTTAAGTATTATCAGAACAGTTGTGAACTTTTAGTCAGTTGAACTTTTGTTAAGTATAGAAAAGAACCATTAAGGCATGGGTGGAATAGATATGTTGTAATACCCACCCATGTTTTTCTTTTTAGTTTATGATGTCATACTCTTTTAGGCATTGGTTCAGTTGATTGCCGAATTATTTTAGGCTACTTTCATGTGAGCTGATATTATTTCATTTGATAATGATACTTGTTTATGATGTCATGATTTTACCTTATGCATAGATAGATGTGATGATGTTATCATGTTGATTATTATATGTCGATTTCAGATTATGATATACTTACCCCATACTCACATGTGTATGGT
>MU223462.1:203443-223282 GCA_018584345.1 Thuja plicata
TGTGCTTATATGATTAATTAAATAATTAAATATTTGGTTGCATGCATAATTGTGACATAAATATTTAATCTATTTAATTAAATATTTTATTAATTACATGTGCATAATTGTGTTGAAAAAGTATTTTAAAATTGAAATATCTCAACTTGTAATTACGAGTCAAAGTTGAGTTGTGGCAATAAAGCATATTTTAATTATTTAATTTGGATTTACTTTCAATTTTCAAGTGGAGTTAAATTAGGGATTGACTTGGGAGTTTTCATCAACCTTTGCATGTTTAGGGGAATTTGAATCTCTTTAGGTGGAACTGGCCATTCATTCTCTCATAACAGGTTTTTGAGATTTGGAGAGCTCTTGGTGATTTTGGGGTTTTTGAAGAATTGTGGATTGTTGTGGATCCTTGTTGCTTTGAAGTTTTCAGGATTTTGTATTGCTTATGTGTGTATGTGTTCAGATCTACATTGTTGCCAGATCTATGGTTGAATTGGGCTTGAGGGTTTCAGATCTACTTGCATCCTCCAAGCTACATTCTTCCATTTCTTGCATTGGAATCAAGGTAGGTTTCATTTTCCATGTATGGTTTTCAATTTTATAGATATGAGGTTTTCTATGTTGTTTAAGTTCATGTTCATCATTTATCACTTTTAAATGGCTCATGGTTGTTTCTACATTTTTGGGTGTTGATAGAAACCCTAGATCTATATTTCTTTCATTTTCTGTGTTCTTAGCATCATAGGGTTATGCTGTCAAAATTTTGGGAAGAAATTCCCTTTAGATCTCTTAGAAAATGAAAAATTAGCTCTTTGTATAGTTTATACTATAGGAGAATTTAAATTTATGATTTATTATAGTTTCGATATTTTTGGGTATTTATGAAAGCTTAGATATATTATTTTCATGTTAAAATATTTCTTAGCATAGTACCCTTATGCTGTCGAAATTTCATGACTAGATCTCTCATTAAACTCCTAGAAATCAAAAAATTAAACTTTGGTCTATAGTCTTAACTATAGAGGAAATAAATTAAATTAGCTCCTAAGTGTTTCCTTTGCTAAAAATTAATTCAAAAAGAAAAAAAACCACTCTATGTAATTATACAGACTAGTGAATAAAAGTTACTAGAAAGGGAAAAGTAAAAAAAATGCCTTCTTACCTTGTAATTTCCATTTTTGGAATTCTTTTAAATTAAAAAAAATCCCTTTTGGCGAATGCAAGTCATTATTCATTTACAAGAAAATTTATAAATAAATTAAATTAAAAAAAATATTAAGCACTTAGCGCTTTGCATTGTTATTTTAAATAAAAGTTTTTAAAGTTTATAAAAACCTTAACTTAAGTGGGAGCGGTGGGGAGCGTGGGCTCCACCCACCCTCCACACTAGACGCCGAGCCCGCAGTAGCCGGCACTGCCGTAAGGCAGGCCGGTCTACCAATGGCAGACCCGGTCGGCCAGCAGTCTACCTGCGTGGGGATGGGGAGAGGGGTATGTGGGGTCCACGTCCCCCCCCCATATATATTATATTTGTTCAGTTTTTATTATTTAATGTAATTTTTATTTAAAGTGTTAATTATTACTAAATTTTAAATTGTTAAATATTATTTTAAATCAATAGGTTAATATGAATTAACTATAATTTTCAATTAATAAGTTATATTGACTAAATTATTCAATATTAGTTCTTTTTTATTTGTTAATTCTAAAGTGATTGAGACATTAGGTGTAATCAAGTTAATTTAATTAATTTAATGGTTATTTTAATTGGATCATTTAGGATGCTAGGGGTAATCTCGAATGGAATTAATTTCAATGACATTAATTACTTAGATTATATCATAAACGTAGATGGATAAGTGGGTTATTGTTTCTTATGGGTGATTTAATTATATGTAAGTATTATCCATTTATGTTCATTTTTTCAGGCCTTTAGGACGTTTATGTTCCTCTGCATCTTAATAGATCTCTTTTGCTTATACGTATTATTTTGGGGACATTAGACGACCTAGGATGTATACAGAGGCTGGGGGGAGTGTTTATCTTTTCTGTTACTTTATAACGTGTGTGTTCTATGCTATTGCCCTAAACTAACCATGGTGACCCTTTCGATTCTATTATCTGCTAGTGTACCTATGTGACCATTCCTGTTGTATCGGATACTGATTTGGGGTACACTAGGGTTGTGACCTATGCTAGATCTGTTAGGATCTCTGAGCCTAGGGTAGGTTACCTAGATGTGTAGTAGGGGGTGGCTTGCAATAAGTTCCATGTCCGTAAGAGACTACTGGATTGCTTATTGTGGAGTTTCTTAATAAGTGATAACTAAAGACATATTTAGGGATATTAAAATGGATTAATAAGATGTGTCCTCACCCATTCTTGAGTGCTAGTATAGGCTAAGATGTTGTTGAGAAGATGTTATTTTCCCTGCGAGGTACCTGACATAGTTAGTGGCCTTGTCAGTATGAGAGGGCATTAGCTCCGTGTATGGTCACTTAGGTGCTGAAATCCTTTGTGATTATCGGCACTGAACGTAAGGGTTAGACGTACATGATGACACCTTCCTCTACACATGCTAGATTTCTTATGTTCTCAGTTGCCTCTGGATTAGTGAGTCTTACCTTTTTATGATTATTAGTACACCGAATTAGAGAGCTATATGGATCCCTTGCTTAGTGGTTATTCCTTCTTGGTTTTGGATATCTGATTGGGATCTATTGTTATCTCCTCAACATGGTGGGGTGGACCTTTGTGGTTTCACACAAACGGGTGGTAGTGATTCTTTATCCATTGAGATTTGACGTCCTTGTACCAGGTGTTTGATGGTTTCTTGCAGATGATCTCTTTATGTTCCTTCATCATTTATTATTTAATTTCATTATTGTAAATCTTGTATTAGTGTATTGCATGTGATACCTAATCTGGAAATTGTAATATTAAGTAGTTTAGAGTGATTACCACATACCCTGCGACATGTGCAGTGGATGTGAGTTTATGGTGGTTTCATGGTTATCCATGAGGATTGTAATTATGGTTATGTAAGTTGTATTTGTTATGCTTAATCAGATGTAATCATTTCTTATATTGTTAGTTGTGGTTTTCTTTAAGTAATTCAACGTCATGGGACCCTTGAGTCATGTAATCTATGTGAGTGTAAGACATGTGTATAAATGGTAATCGCTTCTGCATGAATGTATGTTTCTTTATGTTAACTTTAAAAAAAAATTATTCAACAAACATAGTGACATGTTCTAGGTTAATCTCTCTTGGGTTCCCTGGCAGGGCGTTACATATGTCATATTACGCTAATATTATATATATGTTGCAGTATTTCATATAATAATCTGAATGTGTGTTTTGACATCTGGATTAATTTGATAAGATGCTTGCATGAATATCTTTTGCATATTAAATAATCTTTCCAGGAAGTAGGAGTCACTAGGAGTGGTCGACAGCATTGAAGGAGGACGTAAAGACTAGCTTCATGCGGATAAGCCATCATGACATCAGAAGACACGGCTGTTGCAAATCAGGAGCCACTGTTTCATAAATGCATAAATATAGCTCTTCTATATTCCCTTCGTATTACCAACATGTTGACTTGATCACCCAGACTTCATTGTGCATGTCGTGGGCCGTTGCGCTTCTTGTTCTCTTTCTTTGGTGTGGTTTTAGTTAGTTTCTTTTCTATTTTGGAATAAAGAAGTCAATCCTCTATTTATAGGGAGGAGACTATTTGTTTGTAAGTTCAGATTTTTTAAGGGGAATACAATGTTCTGATTGTATCTTGCACAGCAAGTTCATTTTTAGTTTTCATGTCTTATTCTCATGTAATCAATTTTGAAAGATAATGAAATAACTCTTGGTTCATATTCTATGTTCATAGATTAGCAGAAGCCAACCAAGGGGGCCCACTTGGTAGGTGGATTAGATTAGAAGTAGAATATATTTAATTTTTGCATTTCCAATATTCTAGATATAAGATTACAGTTTCTTCCTATAGCATTGTACTTTGTGAATGTTCCTGCAACACCTGCAAGGATAGCTATAGTGAATGATCTAGGTTGAAAGAATAGATTTAAGTAGAGTTTGCAAGTTGTAGCATTCATTTTAGTAAGGAATAAGTGTTTTTCCCTTCCTGTAGCCCTAGTATAGATTCCTTTCATGTATTTTACTTTCCTGCAGCATATGTAGAATGGCTCCTTAAGGAACTTAGTGCACATATTGTGCTGTACCATTTCAAGTATACGTCCTTGGGTTGAAAAACTAAATGTACCTCATGGTGGGAGAAGTGATCCTTAGATTTAATAAACTATTCCTAAGAGAGGCTTTGGGCATGATTACTAAGCACCTATTGTGAGGCGGTTCACCTATTATATTATGTTTTTAATCATGTCTCAATCATTCCTATAATCACGCTTAAGCCAATTAGCTTGGAAGCGTTGTGTATATTGTTTTTGGGCCGACTAAGGTCTTGTTTCTAGTAATGTTTATTTAAGCATAAACATATATATATATATCTATATATATATATATATACACACACACACACAATCTTGTATTAGTATGGGTCGAAGAAATATGCAGAGTAGAGATATAAAGAACAGTATAAGATGTCAAAATGAGATAAAGCTCTTTAAGAGAATAAGAGCATCAACGCATAACTGGAACTGATCAAACTATTGTGTCACATACAATAGTTCACTTTTGGATATAGTATATATCTATTATCAAGGAGGTTGTAGCCTTCATCTTATTGAGCAGTGAGCTCTTGGACAGTGAGTCCTCACCTCTAACAGGGTTATTGTAAAGACTCCTAACAAGGTCATTATACTTGCATTGTAAATACTGCTCCTAATAGGGAAAAGGAACTTTAACAGGTTCATTATACTAGTGCAATATTTGTGGGTACTAATTCCCATCAGGGTTTTCCTCTGATCAAGGTTTCCCTGTAATAATATCATGTGTTATGTGTTCTTGTGTTAAGCTTCAATTGATATATATTTGATTTATGTTTAAATTTATTGAAATATAATAAATAGACAAACATTGATTCACCCCCCCTCCCCCTCCTAGTGTTTCTAACAAATTATAAGGCACAAATCCTAATAACCATATTCATTAAAACAATAAGATGCCCCTTAGGTGAGTCATAGATGAAAACCTAGGTTTATTTAATGAGTAAACTATAATTGATTTAAAATTCTCAAGAGAAAGAAAGTTACTAATTTTTGAAAAGTATAGAGACCTTTATCCTAATATACAAGGCTATCCTATTACCAAACCAAGTTTGTTTCACCTACAACACATAGTATCATTTACAGGATATACATTAATACTAAACCATAAAGTAATTTTCCAAAATCAAAATTATCCTTCAATCTTTCTAAATACAATCTAATGTCATACATTGGTTTTTAAACCAATATTACACAAGATTCACACCCAGTATAGGGTAAGAAAGTGACCCCCAATAGGTAGGGATACAAAACACAATCAACAAACGAATATACACTAGCAATTGCACCTTGGTGTGCAATGGGTACGTCGAAGATATGTGGAAGGGGACAGTAGAAATTATTTTTTTAAATGAAAATAAGGAAGTTATAGAGTGTTAAACATAGCATTTTTTGTATATTTTTTTTGTGTTAGAAGTAGGAATTACATATTATGTTTTTTTGTTAATGGCTTTTAGCATGTGAATTGGTGAAAGTCTATAAAGCCTTTGTAATACAAATAGTTTTTGAATAAATCATGGAATAACTTTATTCCCTTTTGTAATACTATTCAAGGTCTTGCATTTTCATTTGCAATGACGCATAATAATCAGTACCATTGAAGTTTTTAAATTCACAACAATTTGTTCTAGAGCACTTGGAATGTTTTTTTTTTCAAATTATTTTGGAGTAAATAAAATGTAAGAGATTCACATGTTATCTTACATTTTTGTCGATGCAAATTAACCCTTCTCATGAATAAGAACACCGATATTTCTGCCAATTTTGCTAAAACTACAACTAGTCCGCCTTTTAGAGCTACAACTTTCTTAAAAATCTCAAAATGCAGTAAAGTTAACCTTAAAATAATGCATAGAAAAATGTAAAATACCTTTTTGAAGCTCCATGTTCTATGAAATAGTTTCAATTACAACAAAGAACTTGTTTCTCTTCACAGAAGCACTAGATTTATCACTGACATAGTAATGCACTGGATTTCTTTGGACATAAATTTGAGATACTGAGGGTTTCCAATAAATCGGAAAACAATAGTGGGTATGTCTAGCATGGCATTATATTTAGGGTACATGATAGTGACATGCCTTTTGTTGCACATATAATGAGAGACATTTCACTAATATTATGAGGCATGACCATTTGAACTGTATTTGAATTATTTTTTTAGGCGTAATTATGCTAGCCTAGCTACAGAGTTAATTTTGCAGGTTACGGCTATAATACAATTTTGGCAAGGCTTTTTTGCAAGGTTTGCGTCATCAATGAATGGCTTCTTAGTTGGGCACCTAAAAAACTGCACACATAGTGTATAACATGGATGTCATTTCTCTTTATACATGAATAAGATATTTGATTTTGTCAATATTTTAAAAATCTAGAGGCTCTTATAGGGTTTCATGTGTATGGCTCTTTGTCTACGCTTTTCTTCTGAGTTTATCACCTGTCATGCCACATTCACTATAGGAGTCCTCATTAGGGTTAGTTTATAATGGCTCCAGCCAACTTCGGCCCAGGAGTTGATGCTGGTGCTTGATTTTTTGCTATGGAAAGTCATGGCACCCCCTCTGAACAAGCGGTCGCGCAAGTTCGTCCCGAAGGTCTTCCATGAGGTAACCCTAATATTGTTCTTAACATGCAAGAATTTGATGTTGCTTGTGATTGGTTAGAGAAACATACCTTGATAGGGTATTTTTGGGTCATACTCCTAAAAGTATTTTGAAAGATTGGGTCAACAAGAGCTAGACCCCTCATGGGGTTCACCTTGATGGTGTTCAAAACCTTACTAAAGGTTTTTTCTTGTTTCATTTTTCCAACCCTTCCCAAGTTGAGGTGATATTCAGTCGTGACCCTTGAATGGTTAGGTCTTCTTTTCTTGTGTTTCAAAGGTGGTCTCAAGATTTCATAGTATCAGATGACAAGAAACTTAGGGTTCCCGTTTGGGTTGAATTTCCTGGTCTCCCATTGCCATGTTGGCCATTTTTGAGTCCATTGCCAAAACCCTTGGCAAATTTGTTATCATGGAGCATGATAATTTTTTCAATGCTCGACCATAGAAGCATGTTTGCATTGAGGTAGACCTTTCCAAGGACCTCAAAGACTCTATTGAGATATACATCGGCTCCCACACCTTCTCACAGAAGGTGCTTTATTTGAACTTTCTGAACACTTGTTATATGTATCAATCGGTGGAACATAAGATAAAGGATTGCCCTTTGGTTGTTCCTTGGGTCAAGCCACAGCCAAAGGAAGTGCCTGTTAAAAATTTAGAGGTTGGAAAGAAGGAAAAATGGATGACGGTAGTGTGAAAAGGCAAGGCCTCTTCAGCTCCCAAAAAGGCACCCATTGCCTCCACTTCTACTCCTCCGGTGGCTCCCCCAGCAAAAGAGAAAATATCGGCTACCAAAGCGCCGCCACTCATTCCTCAATCTTCAAACCCTGCTTCTCAGGGGAAATCTCTAGCTGTGTGTTCTACCAACCCAGGGGTGGTGCACACTCTGCATGTTGTTTCATCAATTGTTTCTTCACAGACATTGCGTCGATCTCGCAGCCCTAATGGTCATGCAGAAGACCCAGAGGAAAAGTGGAGGTATGTCTCCCCTGGAGAATTACCCTTTGACTTTGGCTCCATTCCAACTTTATTGTAGAATATTTTATCCTCTCTTAAGGACAAGGAAGATATCAAAGATTTTTCATGAATTTTTTATCCTAGAATGTGTTAGGTCTGAATGACCTCTCTAGAAAGTACTATGTTCAGGATACTCATTGTAGACTTCGTAGTCTGGATGTATCATGTTTACAAGAAGTTAAAATCTTTGGATTTTTGCTTACTTCTATATGTCATATCATATGGTCGGACAACATTTTGTTTTCTTCTCAGCATGAAGCTGGTAAAGGTGGTGTCATTACTTTTTTGTCACCTCACCTTTAATCTGCTATTATTGCATATGGATCTGATCCTATGCAGCGAGTCACTTGGATTTTTTTGTCCTTCAACAATCATTCCTTTAGCATAATTAATGTTTATGCTCCCAATGATGTTGTGGAAAGATCTCAACTTTGGTGTTGGTTGGTGGATCAGTTGCCTCCAGCAACTTGGGTGATGTGGGTTTTTCCTTTTCGCTAGACAGCTGGTGAGCGGGAAGCATGGTACTATATGCACAATAAATTGGGCCTTTTTTATCCCAATGCTAATCGTTGTTAGCAAAGTGGAGTCTGGCACACTTGGTCTAATTTTAGAGCTAGTTTTGACCACATATTTAAGAGGCTTGATTGCGCTATGATAACTACTCAATATTTTTTCTCCTTTTCTGAAGATCGGGAGTTACATGTCATTCCCTTGACAGATGTGACCTTGTCAGATCATTACCCCATCATTTTTGGCATCATGTGGCATTCTTCTGCTCGAAGGGTTGTTAGAATGCAATTTTTCTTAACACGTCTGTGCTTAATCATGCTTCCACCATTTCTCACATTCTTCGAGTCTAAAATTTAGAGCCTTGACCCCACACCCATTCTGGGTGGATTCCTTGGTGGAATGATGCCATCACCTATATAGCCAAATTTCTTTGCATCTATGACCACCAGTTGGCTATGTACAAGAAGTGGTCTTATGAATCTACCACTAAAGCCCTCTAAAGTGCTTTTGATGCTCTTGCTTTGAATCTCTTTGATTCTGAGCTTCAGCTTAAACTTGCCCAGCTCCGCCATGAGAAGCAAATTGCAGACAACTATGCTGCTCTGGAAGCTCAAATAAAATATTGCCTGTGCTGGCTGGAGGTGGGAGATAAAGCTTCTAAAGAGTTATTTCATGCTCTTAGAGCCCATCACACTACTGTTGGGATCAAAAAGATCAAACAAGGTCATGAAACTCTCTCAGAGGTTCCTGATATTCTTTGAGCCTTTCTTCAACACTATGAAAAAGTGTTTACTTCACAAGGAAACTCAGTTTCTTGAGAAGAATCTCTCAGGGTGTGTATTTCTGTTACTCCAAACTGCATGGTGGTCGAGCAGTGTGCCTTCTCTGAGAAACTTCTCACCATCAATTATTTAAAATAGCTTACCTTTTCTATGGAAGATGATAAGTCCCCTAGATGTGATGGCTTCCCCTGTGAGTTTTACAAGCATTTGTGGGATGTTATTGGTCCTGACCTGCATAAAGTGTATCTCAAAGCCTACCATAACAAAATTTTGGGTGCTATTATTAATAAAGGAAACATCAAATTCATACCTAAATCCGGTGACCCTGAAGATATCTATAATTGGAGACCCATCACCTTGTTGAATGTTTCTTAAAAAATCATTACTAAAGCTTTGGCTCTTAAAATTAGACATCTCCTTCCGCTGATTGTTCACCCTGAGAAAACTGGTTTCATTAAATCTAGATATATCCTTGACAACAATATTTCTATCTGGGAGGGAATGGAATGGGATTGTCAATACAAACAGTAGACTTTGTTTCTCAAAATTGATTTTTCCAAAGCTTATTATTGCATTGAATGGCCTTTCATTCATGTGATGCTACAAGCTATTGGTTTTGGTCCCAATTTTATGTATTTTGTAGAGATGATTTTTGGTGATGCCTCTATGTTCATAACTATCAATGGCTCATAGTCTGACACCTTTGGTATTTTTAGGTCCATCCGCCAGGGTTTCCCTTTGGCTCTTGTGTTATACATGCTTACTTATGAAGGTTTTGGTTACCTATTGGCCAAATTTGTTTCCTCTGGATTACTTTGAGGCATCTCTCTTCCAAATTCCTCCTCCCAGCTTGTCAATGGTCATTTTGCAGATGATTCCTTTCTCACTCTCCTTGAGGATAAGGAAAATATTACTAATACCCTACAATGTTTGGAGAATTTTTGTCAAGCCTCTCGGTCTACTATTTAATGGCATAAGACTCTTTGCTATAGACAATATTTTCTGCTAGCCCCTCCTTGGCTAGCTAATTTTGACTGGAAATGGGTTCAACATGGGGAGGTTTTCCTTCTGGGCATCCCCTTTTCCTTTCAAGGCTCTTCTGTGGATTTATGGAATTCAGTGATTGCTAAAATTGAAAAGAAACTTCAGTACTAGATTACTAAACCCCTCTCTCTTGCGGGGAAATTCCAAAATTTTTCTAAGGTTTTGGCTGCTACCCATGTTTACTATTCTTCTTGTTGGCCTCCTTCTAAAGCCTCCTACCTTAAGCTAGAGTGCCTCCTCGGAGATTTCCTCTAGACTTCTGGAGCCGACGGCTATGGGTTTCATAGAGTTGCTTGGGATTATTTTTGTCTACCCAGAGAGTGTAGTGGCCTTGTTATTCTCTCCACTTAGAAAAAAGGGCTTTCTCTTTGTGCTAAATGGAGTATTCATGCTCTCTCAGGTGATGAAGCTTGGAAAATCCTTGTCAGGCTTTGTATTTCTTCAAGTTATCATGTTCACAAACCTTCTTGGAAGGGAATTGGTCTTCAAACCCTCCTCATTACATAGGAGCTTGTGCATATTCATGGTACCTTTGTGATCAAAAGCATATGGAAAGCCTGGGAAGCTATCAAACCTTGGCTCCATTGGGATGGTGATGGCTTTCATGATGGGCTTTCTTTGAATCAACAAAACCTCTGGTGGTCTCCGTTGTTCTCCATTCAGGGTATTCCTCTGGCTAGAACTCAAGGTGCTAGTGCTCTGTATTTTTCAAATGTGGTATCAGAACATCTAAGGACCTCTTTTCCAGGGTCACCATGAGCATTCTCTCTTGGGAGAATATGCAGGCCCAATTTCATCTTGATCATCCAGATTGTTTGACTTATCATCTATTGGTTTCGGCCATTCCAGATCATTTTCTTCATAAGCTCAGAGTTCATTTTGTTCAACCCTAGTGGAAAGACAGGAAGTGGTACCCCACCACTCCCTTCAACAATTACAAGCCTAAGATGGGTTATAGATGGTTGTCCCCTCATCTTCCCATGGTGGACACTCTTAACCAGAGATGGCATTTGCACTCCTCTCCTCATCACTGGAGCTCTCATTTCTAGATTATTTGGTCTGCTATCACAGAGCCCAAGATGGCTCTCTTTTCTTGGTTTTTTCTCTTTCAAGGGATTCCTTTGGGCCCTCGGCTCAAGCATATGGGTGTTCCTGATCCTCGGTGTCCCTTTTTGTGGGAACCTAGAGTCTTTTTTTCACATCTTCTAGTTTTGTAAAAGAGCTCAACAGTATTGGGAGTGGATTCATGATTTTTTCAAACCATTTCAGCTTGAACCCTTCTCCTGGAATATGATTTTCTTGGGAGACTCTCTGAGACTTGCTTCCAAGTTTACCCAGATTTGGCATACTTTCACAATGGATATTTTGTTCACTTTGTGGAAAGATAGGAATGTTTTCCTTTTCACTCACATCTTTCTTGATATTATTGTTGCTTTATATAATAAAGCTTGTATATGTAACAATGTTATGATGCAGATTCAAGTGCAAGCTAACAAAGTTGCGTTGGATGTGGTCCACCTTCAGGAGCTACTCAATCATTGGGAAAATTCTCCCTGTATGGTTTCCCGGGTCCCAGATTTGGTTTTTGTAAATGGTACTTCACCCAGAGGTCATTGCCATGGCTGCAGTTCTTCAAATCACTGCTCCTGCTCTCCACATTCATAGGCTCCCTGCTACCACTCTCCTAGAGGTGTCAATTATGCCTGGCAACATCGCTCTTCTTCTCCGACTCACCGCACCTCTAGCTTGTCTCCAGCTCTGGTTATTTTGGCCCCTCCTAATGCTCTTTTTGTTCATGGTGGCCCCTCTTGGCCTCCTACCACCTCCTCCAAGTGGTCCTTCCTCCACCTAGATTTGGCTATTTCACCACCTCAAGTGGAGGAGAAAGAAAATGAAAAAGATACAGATGATGTTGTTGATGGATGGCCGGTTCCCAACCCTCCTATCAATCTCAGGGATACCTGGGGTTCTGATGACAGAGATCCTCCTCCTTTGGCTGGCACTGCTCTTGCAGCCTAAAGGATTTATGGTTTTTTTTATGAATAGTTTCTAGTTTCTACTTCTGGCTATTGTCGTGTGAACTCTCACAGGGTGATTTTAATATCCCCCGACCCCTTTTTTGTGAATATGTAACTTTGATATTATTTTAATGGAAATGCACTATTCATAAAAAAAAAAATGAATGGGTGATATCAACCCAATCATCTTACACCCATATGCAGATATAACAACCATTCATTGATCATCTAAGGTTGTTCATGTCAAATATGAAATGCCTTCAGCATTATTACTACAAGCTACAAAAAGGGCATAAAAAGAGGGATAACACCTGATTATGACTATGCCATAGCATTAAAAATCCAAATAGGAAATAACACTTCTCCCAAGACTAATGAAGGCTCAATTAGATGTGGCAGTCCTCTTGGTTCTAGTACTTAGGATAACATGGATTACACCTATGAACAATGTGTCACTCCTCACAATAATAAATCCCAAGATAAGGTGTGTACCAGTTGGCATAACATAGAAAATTAAAAGAGTAACACCAAAATGAGATTTATGCTTGAATTCAATCTACCTTGGTTTCCCCTATTAAGAAAGGGAAGTTTGCGAAGTTCAGTCCTCGTATAACTAGGTCTTCAACTAGTAAGAGGTGCTTGCAGCAAGAGTTTGCTAGGGAAAAAATTAATCCCGAAAGCACTCATGAGAAGAGGAGAGAGGATTCTTCCCCTCAAGGATTATGAAGGTCCATTTTTGGAATGTTAGGGGCTTAAATGCCCCTAACAAAGGAATCTTAATCAAGCATTAGTTAAAGAGTGCTAGGTTCGATATTATTTTGTTTCAAGAGACTAATCTTTCTTTGGAGATGGATGACAAAAATAATTCCTCTTGGAATATGGGTAAGTTCTTTATGGCCTAGGATAATAGGGCTTCTGGTGGGTTGAAAATTCTTTTGAAAGACAGTAGTGTAGAGGTGGAACTGGTATCTTTGATACACTCTTTCTTGGTGGTGTTGATTAAGAGAAAATATTCAGATTTAAGATTTTGGTTAACTAATATGTATGCACCCACTAGTATCATGGGTAAGGCAAATCTTTGGAAACATTTGTCTGAGATTTGTAGATATATTCAAGGGGATTTGGTTGTTATGGGTGGGGACTTCAATGATGTCCTTAATATCGATGAGAAGATGGGGGACATTATCCCTCTTGTGATAAGTAGTCTTGGATTTCCAAAATTTTGATCTCACCAATGAATTAATGAATGTGTTCCAAAAAATGGTAAGTATACATTGGACCAATAAGAGGAAGGACTTCCATCATATTTTTGAAAGGATTGATCAGTTTTTAATTTCCAAAGCTTGGTTTAATCTGGATAATGATACACTCTCAGAAATTCTGCCATTAACAGGATTTGACCATTTTTTGGTAGTATTTGAAGCATTGGAAGACATGGCTTCTAGTAAGTCACCATTTAAGTTTGAGCCAATTTGGTTTAGGGACCAATATTTTTTACCCTATGGTAAACATTTTTGGTTGAGTATGCCTTTCTTTCCAGTTTCACGCATGTTTCATATTTGTAAGAAGCTAGAGTTCTAGAAAGAAGAATTAAGATTTGGAATAAAATACATTTTAAGAACATTTTTTCAGAGAAAGATAGGATCAAAAAGGAATTGCACTCACTAAGTGAGAAAGTGATTGGTGGAGGTATGAAAAATGATATTTTCTTTGGAAAAGGAACTTAAAAGTTATTTGGAGGAAGTATTACAGTGAGAGGAGTTTTATTAGAAGCAGAAATCTCATGAAACTTGGTTATGTGATGGTGATCAGAATACAAAATTCTTTCATGCTTCCACAAAACTTAGGAGAAAAAAGAATAGAATAATTTCTATCCAAGATGAAGAAGGAAATATTTTAGAGGATGTAGATCTAGTTTCTTCTGAAGCAGTTAGGTTTTTCCAATCCTTGCTAACAGCTGAACTTGTTACAATTAGTAATTATATTGTGGATGCTATTCCTACTTGTGTATCATAAATTGATAAATATAGATGTCTATAGATAATTTCACATTGAAATAATTGAAAGAGATGGTGTTCTCCTTGCCGCCTGATAAGGCTCCAGGTTTGAATGGATTCACGGGGCTTTTCTTTCAAAAATGTTGGGATTATTGGAAATGAAATTCTTTTAGCTCTCGAAGAATCTAGGAGGAATCAAACTATTTTGAAAGAACTAAATGGTACTCTCATTGCTATAATACCGAAGGTGGACCAACCAAAGAATTTTAAAGATTATAGGCTGATAGCTTTATGCAACATTCTCTATCAATTTTTTACTAAGGCTATTTGTCTTTGTTTGGCTAAAATTATACCGCATATTATTTCTGAAGAGTAAGGTGGTTTTGTTCCTGGTAAGGAGACTCTAGAGGGAATTTGTGTTGGATAGTTGGATGAATCCCACACTCATAATCTCTTTTTTTATGATACCCTTTTGTTTGGCCTTGCGACTATGGAGGAAGCTATGGTCATTAGAAATATTATTAATGATTACTCTTTCTCATCTGGTCAGCTTGTTAATACAAGAAAGCCCAAGGTCTTCTTGATTAATGTTTCCCCCTTGGTGAGCAAGGTTCTGACTGATTTTTTAGGATTTGAGGTGGGATCCTTTCCATGTAGATATTTTGGTATTCCTTTTTTCAAGGTAACAAGAAGCATGAATTTTGGGGTAATATTTTGGCATCCATTTCTCATCGAATCTTGTCTTGGAAACATAAGTGGCCCACATTATTGGTGAAATTATAAGTGATTAAATTTGTTTTGAATGATGTCCCCATTTATTTTATGTCCATTCTCAATATTCCTAGCAAGGCAAAATCAGATTTAAAATGTATATTAAGGTCCTTTTTGTAGGCTAAGAATTTCACTAAAAAGGAGACCTTGCTGGCCTGGGATAAAGTATGTCTTCCCAAAACTTGTCAGAGTGATGCGATTAGAAATTTGGATGTGCAAAAAAAAGCCTTAGGTGCAAAGATACTATGAAAAATATATAAGTCTCCTTCTCTTAAGTGGTGTTGACTTATGAGGGATAAATATCTAGATACTTCTAATATTTAGCGTATTTTCACAGTATCGAATCTCCCTAAAGGTTGTAAGATCTGGAACTTTATTATTTCATGGTGAGATGTTATCCTTCTCCATCTTTGTTGGTTAATTCATGATGGATCTGAAACTCATTTTTGGGAGTGTTCTTACAGGTCCTTTGGGGCAGTAAAGTTAGAGATTATTGGATTATGGATTGTTCTAATATCACTCCATTTATTTTATGGAAAACCATTGATTTTATGGATTGTCCTCAGTATATCAATGATAAATTTTATTTAGAGTTGAGTGGTAGGATGGTATTATTTTCTCATAAGAGGGATGAATTGATTTGAACTAAATAAAAATCTAGATATTTTTCTATCAAGGATGGGTATAACTCTTTAATTCCTGAGAATAGCACTCCTGATTGGCCTATAAAATTACTTTGGGGGTCGGAATGCCTACCTAAGGCTAGGGAATTTTCTTGGCTTTCCATTCAAGACTGTGTTCTAACTGGTATGTGATTGGATAAACTAAGAATTACTATGGTCTTCCCTTGTGTTTTATGTGGCTATTTCCTTGAATCATTTGATCATTTATTCTTGCATTGCCCTTTTGCACAACAGTGATGGTACTAGATATTTCAGAAATTAGGATGGTACTCTTCCCTCTACTCTTTTTTACTTCTCCAATTTCAATGTTGGCCATTGTTATTTCAATCATCCACATTTACGTGTTTGTTAGATATTAGTCCTTCTCTCCTTATTGGAATATTTGGTTGGAAAGAAATAATAGGATCTTTAGGAAACAATTTAGTGATTCCTCTAAAATTCTAGATCGTATTGAGAAAAACATTTCTAAAGTAGCTCTTAGAAACCTTAATAATACTATGATTAATAAGCGGAGCTTCTCTTGTTGGGACAACAAACTATTGAAGTCTTGGCCATTATTGCATAAGTTTTTGGTTCCATGATCTGTCTCTTTTGTTCAATCTGTGAATATACATGTTGTGTTGAAATGGGAAAATATCTCTGATGATATGTTCCAATTAAATTTTGATGGGGCCTCACAAAGGAATCTAGGGGATTGTGGAATTGGAATTGTCATCAGGATTTCCCATGGTTTTGTTGTCAATATTTATTGTGCCTGCAATGGTAGTGGCACTAATAAATTTGTGGAATTTATGGCTTTGAAGTATGGTTTAGAATTGGCCCATTCGTTAAGTATTAAGAAGCTCAATATTGTAGGTGACTCTATGACAACTATTCAAGCTATTACCTCTAGTAAATCATGTACCTGGTCATTACAATATGCTTTGGATATTATTCAACTTTGTCTTCAGTCTCTCCTCTATTATGAAATCCAACATTTATATAGGGTGAATAATAATATAGCGGATAAAATGGCTAATTTCTCCCTCTATAAAGGACTATCATACTCATAATTTGATAGTGACCCTACTTCTTTAGCATGATTTGAGATATTGTGATTTTTTATCATGTCCCTAGCTTTGCCTCTCTATTTGGGTTTGTCCTCTCCGCCCTTTTGAGTTTTGGGCATGTTTGGCCTTGTAGGATGGTCTATTTTTATTATTTTTTATTGATCTAGACATGGTTTATTTCATTACAGTTCATGCTTGGATTTATTATGAGAAGGTGCAAAATTTTACGTGGAACTTTGTATTTCTACTTTCTACACTTTCTCATGTGTATTTGGAAATCTGATTATGCGAAATCTTTGATTTAATAGTAAGAATTATCTTATGTGGGTGTGTGCACCAAGTTGTGGACCAAAAAAGTGTACACACCTTTAAAAAAATTTCAAATTTTTAATAACACAATCGGGTTATTGAAAATTTGAAATCATTCTAGACTTGGTAAACCAAGCAGAATATATTATAAAAAATTGTGTGCACCTCAAAACCCGATCAGGTTATGAGGAATTTCTCATAACCCGATCGGGTTATGAGACTCATTGAGTTTCTAATAACCCGGTCGGGTTATGAGATATTTCTCATAACCCGATCAGGTTATGAGAAACATATCAAAAATAGAATAGCCTGTGGCTTAGGCCATTTTTTAATGCCTAAAACATAGAGTAGAAGTGTGGAGGAGGGTAAACAGTAGAAAATATCGATCGTGCTTTGAAAAAAACATTATTTAATCGATATTTTCAACCAATGGTACCCCGTAACAAAGGTATATTTGTTTTTTTTGTTGTTTTATTTTTGCAATTGTAATCAAATTAGGTTATTTTATTGATTTTTGGTTTTCTTTTATTAATTTCATTCCAGATTCATCAAACAACCCAAAAAGATGAAAATGAAATGAAAGACCACCCCCGTAGAAGCACCATCATTGCCACCTATAAACCCTCGACAACCCTCGCCACCCATAAACCCACAACCACAATCTCCACTCGTAAACCCTCCTCAAAATTATCCTCCTCTAAAACCATCGCCACTTGTACACCCTCCACATGTGTTGTTAGGTCATGTAGATGCATCACAAGAGGACCTTATGCAACGCCTTAACCAAGATAGTGCACAAATTAATATATTGGTCAATAGGTTGAAGGCTTCCAGTCTTCAGCATCACTCTACCCTCGCCACTACATTAGAAAAAATGTCCAATAGTGCAAATAAGGTGTCTCCAGAGGTGACAAAATGGGGTTCATGGAGGGATAGGTGTCATACATTTTATGCTGATGGTTTATCCTATGAGGATGTGAAAATAAAAGGCATAGAAAAATGTGATATATGTGCCCCTTTCACCGATCCTAATACTAGCAATTCCCTAGAAGTTAATACAAAATGATTTCCTATACATTGGTGTGTTCATAGGGGGGTGAAATCAACTGTTTGGGATAGGTGGTACATCGTATTTGACCAACCACCTTGTAATAATAATGAGGTTCCTTTATATTTTTTGAGGAAGCTATACTGTGAGTTTATCATTGGCGAGAAGCCAAATTACTTTGACTTTCATGAATTCCAGGGTAGAGGGAGAGGCTCTACGTAGGATAGACCTGGGGAACATAGGATTACCTGACCACAAGAGAGGAGCTGTACTACAAGAAAACCCCTCATTCATGTTTTGGTCCCAGTAGTGGTGAAGGAGTCTATGGATATACAGACTCTTCATGCAACTACATCATTGACTGATGTTATTATCCAACATAGCACTCAATTAGTTGGAGAGGATGGATCACTGCCACCTCCATCTTCATCAAATGCACCATTAGGATCATCCCATCCTGCACTAGCTCCATCTCCATCAGATGCACCATTAGGATCATCTCATCTCGTGCGAGCTCCATTATCATCAGATACATTTCCAGGGTCAGCCCAACCCATTAAGCATATATGCATGAGTTGTAATGGTATATGTGATGGGGTAGATAGCCAAGCGAGTGCGGATGGTTTGACATCTCATTCATGTGTACATTACAAAAAAATTGTCAGGAATCCACTACTAAGGATGTATCCCTCACATATGATCTATTGTTGATGGTTTATTGTTCAGAGCCGACACAGGTTTGTTTAAATTTGTGTTTTGACAGGTTATTTTAATTAATTACCTAAATATGTTAAAAGTAAATAAAATTTTATGTATAGAAGAATCTAAATTGATACATGAATAATATGCATTGCAGGGTGCAGCTGGTGGTACAAGCACACCAAGGAGTTCTCATTATAGTATACGTAGACGAGTAGCTCAAACACCTGAGGTAATGTTTTATAAATATTCTTAAAATAGAATGCTACATTATTTTAAAAATATCATATCTTAATAATTTGTATGGTGGTAACTTAGTGTATTTTTTTTCTAGTGCTTTATGGTCAAAGAATTTTTTCTAATGTAATTCAACTCAAGGAATTCACTTCCTTGTCTAGCCATCATGACTCAAATTGATTTGAACTCCCGCCCTCCATCCTTAGACTCAATTCAACCAATGTTGAACTCATACATAGAATCGTACCCAAACCAATCACTTATTGGCTTCTGAATCAACCTTGAACATCATTCAGAACATCCAACCATTATTCTTTTACTATTATTTCTGGTTCAAAATCATGAATACAATCTCTGATTGTTCATTGATTTTGATTATCCTTAATCCTTCAATACACCTCCATGGCCTTCTGAAGACTCCCAACATATATGATGCAGAGGTGGTGGTTGGTGACCTCATTGATCATGTCTGACAACAATCCATCTCCTATTTGTAACAACTTCTCACTTCCAAAGCCCCCTCAAGGACTCACCTTCTAAGCTACCCCAAGTGCTCCTATTGCTTCCCAAACACCATATCTTCACTCACGACTTCAACCTTCATTTAAACTCCATAAATAATCTCCTTATGACCTATCTACCATGTTCCATCAACCCATTAAGTCTGGATAACAAATCCCTTACCCAACTCTCACATTCAGTCCTTAAAGTTAGTAGCCCACACCAGTCACTATTTTGTCCTTTTCTCCAACATTCCCCAAATAACTAAGGAAAATAAAACATGATTCAGATACCCTTTTGGGATCTTTAAATCCTCCCCAAGATTTAGTATATACTC
>MU223462.1:243605-275432 GCA_018584345.1 Thuja plicata
ATCTTGTAAAGATGATCCTTGGCAAGTCCATGTGAGGCTTGCGTATATTATTTGTGATCTTGGCTTTCTCCTTCAGTGAGGTCTACCACTACCCCTATTTTTGGAATGTCTCTTGGAGATACTTCCTTTTGTTCAATCCTATGTTGGGAAAGTTTTCTTGTGTTTGAGACTCCACTTTCATTTCCTGCTTGATGAGTGTTTCAGTTTGTAACCCGTTCCATATTGGATCCCCAAGCTCGGGGGTGGCCTTGTAAAGGCCTAGGTTGGGAGGTGAGCCTCCATGGTCAACCTCATTCTACCTTGTTTCAGGTACCTGATGGATATCAAAGACGCATCATACCCTTATGTGGGAAATGAGTATGGCTGAGAATATTATCATTTTGTAACTTGTTTTATGATAACCCTTATTGCAACAGTTGTATTAAGACCATTAATCATATTATGGTTTTACATTATTTGTATACTTTTATACCAAATTGTAATATGAAGTTTCAAGGAAAATGTAATCATGTTGTGTTTTATAAATTGAGATGGATTTGATGATATTATGTCTTGTATGTCGTGTACACTTCGTTGGGTTAGCATTGATAGTTTCTATGATAATCCTGTTATTACGTGATGGCCATCTTAGGAGCATAGTAGATAATTTATTTCAAATATATATATATATATATAAAAGAAGCTAATTTAGCTTGATGGATAAATTTGTTGTTCTTAGCAATTCTGGAAGAATCTCAAAAAAAAAGTCATAAATTTAAAATATGAATTTAAAAACTTTCCTCCCACCAAGATGTGGGGATTAAAATATAGATTATAATGATCCAATAAAATTTTAAAAAAAATGTTTCCTTATAATCCCTGTTTTGACTTATACAGTCAAAATACACCAGTAACACATTTTTTTGTTTATCTTTTTATATATATATTTATATATATATGAAAAGCATATATATATAACTATACATATATATGATATATTGTTTATGTTTTAAAAAAACCAATTTACACTAATCTTATTGCAAGGTTATCTGTTTAAATCAGGCGACGGATTTTCTTCTTTTGTTCGCTGTGTATAATTTTGGTTTGGGGAGGGTCGAAACCCCTCCCCCAAACCCCTGCCATAACCACGGGGCCGCGCGGCTTGCGGGCCTCCCACAGTGGGGGGCTCCACCGGCCGGCGACAGCCGCCCTCCCTTCGCCCTCCCTACGTATCATTGCCAACGGCGGGCGGTGGTGCCGCCGCCTGCGGCCACCACTGCTCCGCCCGGACGCCGTCTACCCCTCCCCTTTGTGCTTTGCTTTCCCCGTGCGGTTGGTGGTGCCGCCGCCAAGCGGCCACCACCGCCCCTTCCTCTGTCCAACCCTTCGGCCACCTTCATGTGGGTCGGTTTAATATTGTTTTTTATATATAACATTTTTTTTATAAATCGGTTTTAGGTTAGAAGTAGTAATTATATTAATTGCTTTCATGTATAATTTAAATATGTTATTAGTTTAGAATGTTTTTTTTAAATAGGAAATTAAATGATATTTAAATTAGATTGGTTTTGACATAATGATATTTTTATTTGTAGATTAGATTTACTTATTGAATTTGAGTAGGTGTATTTATTTAATTATGTATTTCTTTTTTATATATTATTAATTGTTAAGTAATAATTACAGGATATAATATGCCCAGATATGTTTCATTTTAAAAGGATAATTTTAGTATCATTATTATCATATTATTCTTTTTTTTAATAAATTTAACTGATACTTAGATACCATTAAGAAAACTAAATTAGTTTTATGGATAGGTAAATGTTTATTTTGATTAGAATAATTAGTTTTCTCTTAACGTAATAACGACCTTATTTTTTTAAGGGGTCATTTTAACTTTCCTACCTTAGCGATTTCTACCTAATAAGGATATTTTCGCTATCATTGACTTAGTGACGGGTATAGTTGACTTTTTGTCAACAAAAGTCAAACGTACTCCGTTTACCTTGGTTTTTGAACCAGTGGTTCCCCTCGCTCCCTGGCACCTAGGATTTTAGTTTTGTACCTTTTTGAGAGGGTTGACTTTTTGGTCAAACCCAATTGACTTTTTGATCAACTATCTCATTTTGTGCACTTTTGACTTCCTTAACGCTTAGTAGACCTTTGAGACCCTTCCTCACGTATTTCTAGACACGGTTGACTTTTGGTCAACCCTAGTTGACTTTTAGTCAAACCATCTCAATTTGCGTGCACAACTCTTCCCTTGGGTTTAAGCGAACCCTAGTTGTATCATTCCCCTTTGTAGTGTATAGTTGACTTTGGGTCAACTCTAGTTGACTTCCGGTCAACTTCCTCGGTTTGCGCGAAGTTCCAGTTTGGAACTTAGACATCGCTAGGATAGCTGTGAAAGCTATCCCTCTCCTTGAGGCCTTTTTGGTTTTGTTTATCCTTTTGCACCATTTTGCGTGCATGTGTTACCCTTGTGTAGTTTTAGTATCCCATTTTAATGCGTTATTTTAAAAACTTTTGTTCGTGTGTTTTTGCCCAACTTTTGGGCATGACAATATGATATCATAGAAAACTCTTGTTAAGGAAGTAAAAACTGTGGTGGGGATTGTTACCCACAAAACTTCACTATCTGCAGATAAGAAGGGGTCAGTTAAGGCTTACAATTTGGTCACTTATGATGACCTACCCTGTTAGGAGTATTACAATGGAGACCTGTTAAGATCTACTTCATTTGAAGCTTTAGCAACACTGTTAAGTGTGCACTCTGTTAAGAGATTTGGAAAGAATGGTTAAGTCCACCTTCTACAAAAGGATTTTAGATGTGATGCAATTGTTAGAATGCAACTACATAAGTCTTTCATCTAAAGATAAATGCAATCTTCAATTGTTGATAACAGATCCTATAAAGCTTCATACATATAAGTAATCATCCTTCCATGATTGAATAGTACCTTTGTCTACTTGACGGTAGCCTCTGTGTGTTCTTGATAACTGATGTACTATGTTTCTGATCTTTGCATGAATTCTGCCTTCTGCTCCTTAGATGCTCTTCGTGGCTATCAATAATAAGAATTCACGTTACTTACAATTGAGTATGAACATATATTTATACTAGTTTAGGTTCAATTCTTGATTCATGCATCACAAGTTAACTCTAGATCCAAGGTATACAACTTGACCTTGATCTTTAGTTAGATATGCTTTAGATCCGTTAGGATGATTTAAAGCATTTACATAAAGCTTGCATGACCATCAAATTATGATTTAAAACAAAATAAAACTCTATAAATAGAATTACATTGCTTTATCCGTCATGTAAAACTCAGATCCACAATTTGCGGGTTCTTGATCTATTTGTCGGTTCTGATGGTCAGTTTTATTGGTCGTCAGTGTTCCTTTCTTGAACTTGTCATTGGGTATGCCTTTTATGTTCCTATCAGGTTAGTTCTAAAACTGTGTCGCCGGTAATGCTTGTGGTCTTCGGTGATGCTTGTGGTCACCGGTGATGCTTGTGGTTGCCGGTGATGCTTGTCACTTTTATACATAGCATTTTTCTCAAAATCTTTGTTCTGTCGGGTATGCTTACATTTCACCGGTACTGCTTGTGGTTCACCAGTAATGCTTGTTGTCTGTCGGTAATGCTTTCTATCTATGTTTTTCAGTGAGTATACTAATGGAAAAATAATGTCATCATTAGGTGCATTTATCCCCATCAGTTCAATTGGTGTATGTTGATGATTTTCATTTTCATTATGTGCATTTTGTTCATTAATGACATCGAATCGAAATGGTGCATTTTTCCTATTAACATTAACATTAACATTTTCATCACTTACGTTGCTTGCATTTGATGATGTACCTTGTCGTATTCACCTCATACGCTCCCTTTGCCTTTCCTTTTCTGTCTCTCGTTGTTCAATTTTTCCTCTTTTGTTCTTTCCCATTATTTGTATTGAATGGACCCTACAAATAATATCATGAACATAGAATAACATGTGAACATCAAATACAAAAAATAAGAAAAAATTAACCATTTTCTTTAAATGAGAACTTACAATGATAAAATAACATTAAAAACACAAATAAAAAACACAATTTTTAATCATTGCAAAGAAAAACATGCAAACAAAGTGCAAACCTGTCTATTCTTGGTGTAAAACAACAGAAAAATAGTTGTGGGACCTCTAAACAACTTGCAATGATTGTTTTAAGACCATTGAATCAAACAAAGCTTCTAATTCCACATAACCTGATTGGGTTATGAGAACATAACGACTCCATGCTCCTAGTTACTCAGAACCTGATCGGGTTCTAAAAAACTAAGAAGAGAGAGAGAGAGAGAGAGAGAGAGAGAGAGAGAGTACAATTATTTACACACCCAGTTCAAGGTTATAAGAGAAGATTTTCTTGAAGCTTATAGAAAGTGTGTTAAGCAAATTAGATACACACACACACACACACACACACACATATATATATGTTGAGCGGAAAGGGTCCTCTAATTTCTAGGTTTGTAACTCTGTTGAATATGTGGGGATGAGAGGAGGTAAAGATGGTGTAGAATTCGGTCTTTCATTCAATATTCTTTTTATAGAGAAATTAATTTAGTTGGAAGCCAAAATAGCTTATCTTGAATGTAATTTTGATTTGAAACAAATTTGCAAATGTGATTCTATTGATGATAGTCAGGAGGTGGCCATTAATCATGGGCTCACCAAAAAAATGGCCATTATTCAGGGCCCTCCTGGCACTGGAAAAACATTTACCGGGTTGCAAATTGTAAAGGATTTGTTTCATAAGATTTCAAATTCCTTTGGTCCCATTCTCATAGTGTGCTTTACTAACAATGCTCTGGATCAATTTTTGGAGGGAATATATGAATACGAGAAAAGTATAGCAAGGTTAGGATCTAGAACACAAAGCTCAATTCTTAGCAAATGTACTCCTGGCTAGGGACAAGAGAGCAATATCATATTGTTTTCTCTAGTAAGAAATATTGAATTCCTAATTTGAATGTAAAAACATCATAAAGTATAGGATTTCCTAACATTCCAAACAGAACTTGTGTTGCCCTTTCCAGGGCTAGAATTGGTCTGTATATCTTTGGAAATGCCAAGCTAATCTTAGACAATTCTGTAGTGTGGAGTGATATCATAAATCATTTTACAGATAATGGGTATGTTGGTAATGGAATACCACTATACTGTCCTAAACATCCAGATGATGCTGGATAGTTGTTACCAAATGTCATGATTTAAGGAGGTATGGTGATGGAAGTATGAGCTTTTATACCATGAAATGTAAATAAAAGTTAATTTGTGGTCATCTTTGTCCCAAGAAATGCCATCATGGAGGACATGTGAGAATTGGATTTGCAAGGCCCGATCTATATGAATAAGTTTGAGCTTTGCAGACATGTCATCGAGAAGGTATGTCATGCAACTTCCTATGACCCCTTTTGACGTGTTGGAAGGTGTGTGTGAATTTTCTAATTCCTACTACTTGAATTGTTACCAATTTGTGCCTCCTAAATAGTGTGAAGATTACCATACATTTCTTTTATACAAACTTCATAGGGTGAAGGAAGAAAATGAAATACTTACGGAAAAGGGTGAGAAACAATTTGGAATTAGTGAAAATCTATGAGAAGAGATGAGATTATTGCGAGAAGAGGGGGAAAATCAACTTGGTCAAATTATCCAAGCCCTAAGACAACAAATTTCATCATTGTGTGTAGAGAGCGAGAACCAATTGGGAACAATTCAAAGAATGCAAAAAGAGATTGAAATCTTGCGTGCAGAGGAAGCAAAACAAAGTGAGAGTGCAGAAGATGAGATTGGGTTACTTCAGAGAGAGAGAGAGAGTACAATTTTACTCACTTGAAACACCTATGTACTAGAAGGGTATTAAATTGTAATAACTATGTACGAAAGGTTGGAAAATTGCAGAAAAAATCATTGATGGCCATTGAAAGAAGAAAAGGCAACCAATCAGCCATTTAAAAAAATTCATGGGCGACCATTGAAATAAGCTATTTTGTTGGAGGGAAGAGAAGAAAAATTTTGCTAATTTGCAATGGCCCAAAGCAAAGGGAGAAACTCTACTTCCAGATGTATTTCAGGTTTCCCATCTATATAGTTGGTGAAGAAGGGTGTGCATTTTCTGATTCCTACTTCTCAAATTGTTACCAATTTGTGCCTCCTAAATATTGTGAAGATTACCATTCATGTCTTTTATACGAACTTTGCAGGGTGAAGGAAGAAAACAAAATACTTACGGCAGAGGGTGAGAAACAATTTGGAATTACTAAAAATTTGTGATAAGAGATGGGATTATTGTGAGAAGAGGGGGAAAATCAACTTGGTCAAATTATCCAAGCCCTGAGACAACAAATTTCATCACTATGTGTAGAGAGCGAGAACCAATTGGGAACAATCCAAAGAATGCAAAAATAGATTGAAATCTTGCGTGCAGAGGAAGAAAAACAAAGTGAGAGTGTAGAAGAGGAGATTGGGTTACTTCGGAGAGAGAGAGAGAGAGAGAGAGAGAGAGAGAGAGTAAAATTTCACTCACTTGAAACACATATGTACTAGGAGGGTATTAAATTGTAATAACTATGTACAAAAGGTTGGAAGATTGCCAAAAAAATCATGAATGGCCATTGAAAGAAGCAAAGGCAACCAATTGGCCATTTAAAAAATTCATGGGCGACCATTGAAATAAATTATTTTTCTAGAGGGAAGAGTGGAAAACTTTCACTAATTTGCAATGGCCTGAAGCAAAGGGAGAAACTCTACTTCCAGATGTATTTCAAGTTTCCCATCTATACAGTTTGGTGAAGAAGGGTGTGCATTTTCTGATTCCTACTACTCTAATTTTTACCAATTTGTGCCTTCTAAATATTGTGAAGATTACCATACATGTATTTTATACGAACTTCGTGGGGTCAAGGAAGAAAAAAAAATACTTACGACAGAGGGTGAGAAACAATTTGGAATTACTGAAAAATCTACAAGAAGAGATGAGATTATTGCGAGAAGATGGGGGAAATCAACTTGGTCAAATTATCCAAGCCCTGAGACAGGAAATTTCATCAATGTGTGTAGAGAGTGAGAACCAATTGGGTTACTTCGGAAAATCTCAGGCGAAGCATTGGCTAATCCAGATGTCACGCTCTGTGCTTCTGATGGTTCAACATTTCAAGTGCACTCTCTCTCTCTCTCTTGTTATAGAGAATAAAATGAATATCTTTTACTTCTTCAAAACCCAATCAGGTTTTGAAGTACTTTTTTCTTTTCAGAACCCGATCGAGTTTTGAAGTACTTTTTTCTTTTCAGAACCCGATCAGGTTTTGAAGTACTTTTTTCTTTTCAAAACCCAATTGGGTTATTTAAAATTTAAAAACCCGATCAGGATATGGCTCGGGAAGAGGCTTGAAAATGACCCAAAGGCTTGGAGGCTCATTTTCCCTCCATTTTTGTTCTTTTAGACATTTTTTATCTTGTAAGATGATTTCTCGACTTTATCTTCATCAGGTTTATAATTTGTCAACTGGGTAGCTTTATAATTTTCACCATAATATCATACATCTTCTTAGCTTTCTAATCATATAAATTTTTCTATTTTTGGACAACATTAGCATAGTAAACTTTAATTTTCTTTACCAGTGTCTTGATTGTACTCACAGACATATGTCTACCATTTTTTTAATAACTTTTGAAATACTTCATCAAATTACAAATAAATTACATATTATTTTTCTACACTTGATTCTATACACTTTTTAAAAAAAGGTTTTCATTTTCAATTATTTTGATGCAAGTTATGCCTAGCGCACGAACAAGTACCAAATTTTCAGTATGCGATCACTTCAAAAAATCACAGAAAAAAATACTCATCAGAAAATTATAAAAAAATACACAACTTCTAGATCTCACTCTCACCTATCATCCTACCAAAGGGATTTAAAAAAATATTGAATATAACTATACCTTTTGTACCGTGCATGGAAAGAGCTATGTTATGTTTTTCCAAAAAATTAGGAACATGTTTTCCTGCGTGTGAGGTTTGACCCTCTTAAGCTTATCAGGTTTTTAAAAAAAATTAGTGTTCTAGAAACTAGATTCAGAGTACTACAATTTTTATTTTCTACGCGTCTTCTTATTTTGAGTGCATGACCCTCAAAATCCTATTCCAAGTTTAGGTTTACCCAATTTTAGAAAAAATGTGTCCACTTATACCCCCCTTTTTGGTCCACAACTTGGTGCACACACCCATGTATTGGTTATGCTTTAGGTAATCAGAAAACTATGTTCTTCACTTGTATTATTATTTAGGAGTTAGAACCTTTTTGTTTGATGAGATTTGATCATTATCTATAGAAGGAAGTTTTATTATTTATTTGGTATGCCATTAGTTGGCAATCTGGTCATATATTTGATTCTTTGTTGTTTATTTGACATTTGATATGTGTTAAGTGATTTAATTTGGTTTTTGGGAGCAATGTTAACAATTTTATTAGATTTAGATATCAAGGCTTAATTATTTCTATAGGGACAACTGATGTTTATATATAGGATGGATTTCCTTCTTGTTTTTTTATCACTCTTTGGTTGTTTGAGCTATATACTGAGCAGAATGTAGGTTTATAGAGTTATTTTCCTTCACTTCCATCGGAAATCAAGGATAAATCTTTTATTGTTTTTAAATTCATGTATCTACTATTGTTTCATCCTCAAAAGGATGAATTGGATTTCCTTTCAGATGAGGACGATTGTTTGAATAGCCATTCAGAGAAGCAGACCTATCCTTTTATGGAGAATCTTGTTAATTCTGGTGAAATTTATTGCAACACTATGTACAGTGGCTACTGTTGTAATTCATCCTTTGGATGATTTTTTTTTAATGAGATTGGTTCTCAATGTATTTCTTGAGTTGGACTTTCTATAGGTGAAAGCGACAATGTAATCTTGGTTGTCTCCTCATTTTGTAAATGTTGGAGACTTTGATTTTTAGGTTTTTTATGAGCAAGACCAGAGGTTTTCTTCACCTGGTTCTTTCCTACCATTTCTCTTTGAACTAGGGTTGTAAAAATTATATATATTAATAAAATTTAATGGTACAAATTACTACTTTTATCTATAAGAAAAAATGTCTAAACTAAGGGAGAGGAAATTTATTATATCATAATTGAAATTATTTATATTCCAAAATAAAAGTAAAGAAAGCAAACTCATCTGTGTGTAACCATACTTGAAGCGTTAGTCTCTAGAATGACACAACACCATGGCTTCACCCATATTCATTTACTATATGTACATCTTGGTTGGAAAGTTACAATCCTTTAAGATCTAGGGTAAACATCTGATCAAATGCAATTTGGCATGCACTAATGAAAGGCGTCGAGATTGTTCATGGCCCTAAAAATTTATTTCCTAGAACAAAATTCCTTTCTCATATTGATTATAACTCATCTATGTGGGAATAGTGATTATTCCACAATCAACAAAGGGACAAGACTAAGGAGAGGGTATTTGGAATTAGCATTGTGCGGTGAATGAGTAGCAGCTTAAAATATGTCCATGCTGGAATTAATTAGTGTAACTAGGACCCAGGAAATCCAAGAGAGAATGCAAGTGAATCCATCATTGGAACATTTTTGGAACAACTATGCAAGAAAAATAAATATCATCTCCTATAACATGTTTGCAGAGTTGCTTGAAAATCAGTTTATAAGAGCACATACATATCTCTTGACTATGAGTGTATGTCATTATCTTTATTAATCATGTTACTCCCAACCATTAAAATATGTGATTTATTAATTTATGAAAATTTGCAAACTGATGAGTTTCCTTCCCAAACTCCTCGTCTCCCAAAAAATCCATAACTGATAATAAGAGAACGTACCCCCAATTACTTCATATTATATCCAAAAAAAATCAAAACAATATGCATCTCCATACTCCAGCATGATAGGAATTTGGATTGATTACCAATTCCAACCACCAATTTTACATTTTTCCAAGAAGAACTCTCTTATTTGTGGCTCTCCATCAATTTCCATAGACTGTTTGGAAAAGAATAAAACTCCAAAAGTCATCAATTCCATGCCTCCAAGTGCAGATCATCCCATTATCATATAAAATGTTTGGTATAAAATAGTGCACCATGGAAAATAGATAACACCTCAAATAAGAGTGGAAAGAATGCCCCAAACTAAAATGGTCAATAATAAATTATATATATAACACAAAAATTAGGTCATGAGGAATTAGAATTAATATTATTATATATTAGCTATGTATAACATGATATCATAGAAATCCTAGTGCAATTCATCATTCACCAAAAAAAAATGGAAAAAGAAACACATTCATGAGGGCGAGCATTACACATCCTACCATTCTTGCTTAGAAAGATAAACATGTCAAATATTATTAAGATAATCAAATAAGGATTCATTATTACACATTAAATTGTAAATGTCTTTGGAGGAGGTTGTAAGAAACTTGGAGCCATCTGGCTAGCATTCATTGCTATGCCAAACATTCTCAAGTTGGATAACCTTAGGGGGATGAGGTGTAGAAAAGATATTCAAAAAAATAGCATAAGTATGTCATTGAAATTTGAGGTAACTCAAACTCCTCACTAAGGAAAGGCTAAAGTTTAAGGGTGTCATTCATCATGATGTCTTTGAAACTAGTTATGTCATTTTTGTTATGCAATTTGGTAGAACAACCTTGCAACAATGCAAGAGGTTTCCCTTTATGATATAGGTTCCACCAAATGGAGGCATGCAAGGACATAATAGAGCTAGAGCTATAATTGGATAGGAGAGGTCTAACAAGCTCCCACATGACCCCTTAGGATTGATAGAGAAGGACCCTAGTAGGAGGTCAAACAGGAGTAATCCCTTCCAAGACTTTGCATTTTTTGGGAAAGTGCTATAATTTTAATGTTTGATAAAGACTTCCCATGGGTCATTGTCATTGACTTCCTTGAGAATACATTTAACAGTCAAGGCTATGCCTTGATTTTTCAGGTCCTTGAACCCAAGACCACCCCATTTATCGCCCATAGTACACCAAATCCACTTGATTGAATGTTACTTATTTTGTCCTTTTTTTCCATTAAACTAAAGGACGTTCCTAACGACCTTCCAAATTTCATCTATCTCATATCCGTTGAGTAACAATTCAAAAGAATAATAAATATTGTATGAAGAAAAAATGTTTTTCTATTCTTGTATTCAGCCAACAAGAGAAATATATTATTCATTCCATTTTTTGAGTTTTTTTGTGATCTTGCCTCTTATCCATGCCCACATGTCCTGGAGATAGGGGTTCATAGAGAATGGGATGCCCAAGTACATAAATAGTTTGGTAGGGCCTCCCCATTCAAATTCATATTTGGTAAACCAAGGAGGAGGTGTGTTGCTCCATCCAAGCATGATGAAATTGGTGTAGGAAAGCTTTGCACCAGAAACCACATTGAATGAGTTTATTTTAACTATTAAGGAGTTCATATTGGTTGTTACAAGTGTGGTTGTCATTGCACCAAAAGATCAACCTATCAATGCCCGATATACCACTAGACTTATAGAATCCATAGGAGACAGTTAGTCCCTGGTGCAGGGGCACAAGTGGTTAATGAGCCAAAATCATGTTTGTAAGCCTTTAAGGCAATTTTGTTTAATTTTGGTGTTTGGTGACCTATAAGGTACTATTTTTGTTGTGTTTTAAAACAAGCCACAGGGAAATATTATAAGCCCTAGTTCAATCCATCTTGGTCATATCTTGTCCAAGGTCCAGGAGGTCACCTAATTTTTTTAGGGTTCATTTTGAAGTGTTTAGAGTAGGTTGGAATCTTGTCAATTTCAAAATATTGTCCAAAATTGACAAGTTGCAAAAGATGTAAAAGTTGCAAAGTTGCAAAGTGCAACTTTGCAACATTTTGTGAGAAAATTTTCCAATATTGTGCTCAATGGTTCTGTTGGTGCTCAAATCAACAGATGGTATTTCCTATGGACATGCCAATCCAATTTTGGGAAACCAAAATGATTTGGCCAACTAACAAGATTCAACCAAGGCAAGGTTGAACCTTCTGCAATTCTGGCTCTGCAGAACCAAGGTTGGTAAGACTATACCTTAAAATTATCCTTTAAGTCTTAAGGCTTTTTATAGCAGATAGAACACACCTGAAATCCTCTCTCTCAAGTATGTCAAAGGCACTTGAAACAAATCCAAATGAAAGAAATATATCATAAACTACAAAACTGAAATACTTTGAGATTGAAAGAATATTTAGTAAATATATATGTAAATTAAAGAACACATGGATAGAATGACACAAAACTATAAAAAATGAACTGAATAACCATAATCCAATAAATGAATAGATCGATGTCTTATTATATCATAGTAAATAGAGTCAAAATCATCCCAACCCTAAGTACAACCTCAGAGACAGTTTGCAAGAAACATATCACTTCAAAGGTGTTTAAATGAGCATATATCTTAAGATAAATCCACAACTATTTCAATTGATTTTAACTTTTCAAATGAAAAAATAATTGATTGTGGCCACAATCAATTATAGTTAACCATGCACAATGAAAATACCAAAGCTATAAATTTAATCAAAAATATGAAACATCTAACTATCACTTTGAAGAAAATCAAAGTATTTTATCAAAGGGACTAATCAAAAATGAAGTTGAATCAATTCCCACATATGAAATAAAAAGAACTTATCTTTATTGATTTTTCAAAATGGTACATCTAGGTTCATGTTATAGTTTTTGATCCAAACCCATCCAATCTTCCATAATTATGTCTTATTGTTATTGTATCTTGTATTTATCTTGGTATTCTTATTTATATAAAGTACAAAGGATGCGTACAAGCTTCAGATCAATATGTTTGTTCATAACTAAAACCTAACGATGGGATCAACAACTAAAAAATATCAGTTACAATAAAGGAATGATTAATCATCCTTGTTAGAAAATAGTTTCTGACCATAAGGACTCAAAATAATGGTCACTAAAAAATCACTTGTGATTTGTTAGAGACAATTCAAAATAATGATAACTTATCAAGTCCTTAATATCATGTCTAATATAATAACAATTTTGCATGTAATCATCATCATGATTTTATTATATGTCTATCCAGATAGCTTTTCTTATGATAATAGATATTATTTTTGGTATATTGAACAACTTTGTCGACAAAAATGAGATCATCAATGTTGTCAACCACCTTCTGGCATCATATATCTTCATGAATATTCTTCAACAAATGTTTGCATGTGATCATCTTCCTTAGTTCCTGAAGATTGTATTATTTCATCATCAGATGGATCATAATATTCACCACCTTCAAAATATTGCATGAGAATGACGATGTATCAAATAGTAGACCAAACCCTAACAGATAAAATATATAAAACAACAAAGAAAAGTCCACGTCGATGCTGCCACCCAAGCCTCTTGTCCTTTTTATCGTCGGGGACACATGTCAAGATCACGCAATCCCTTGAATGCTAAAATACATTCAATTTCCAATCGAGGGAATGTGCCAATTGTAGATCTTCACTGTGTCTTAACTACTGATTAACCTTCAAACCTTTGTTAAAACTCAATCACCCTACAAACTTAAAACTTAACTTTTCATTCCTGTTGATCTAGTTTGATCTTCAACCGTTAATCAGCACAAGGAAAAAAATAACAAAAGCCTATGGAAAATATAGAAAATGGCTAGGAATATGAATTTAAACATGAATATGAAGATAATAACATAATTCATGAAGTAGAAAGATACAAATAAATAAACCATGAATGATATGGATATAAAGAGTACTTCCCTGAGCTATTTGGACATGCAAATTGATCTGCAAATTTAGGTTCCACCAGATTCCATGGGTTTTTTTAGGTGGTTGGAACTATTCCAAAGGATTTTAAAAGGCCTTGGAACCAACTTGCAGAGGTTGTTGACAATTTGGGAATGAAAAGTTAAGTTTTACTCCATAATTATTGTGTTTTCTTTGTTTATTTGTTGTTTCAGATTAGTGTATGACTCTGTACAGATTGATAGAATTAATTCCAAAGTATGGTAGTGTAATTTGATGTTTTAACTTTCTTTTGCATTTGATTTGAAATCCTGAAGCCATCATACATAGAAGTTGTTAGTTTGATTCCAAACAGGTCTGTAAATCCATCAGTAGAGGGTTTGCATGAAAAAGGCCCTAAATTCTAGCATTTCACCATGGGAACACAATGAATCTTTTTGGAATGTTATAATAGGTTGTATAGTAGTATATTTTTTAGGTGGTAGAGTTGTGGATGAAAAAACACCATTTTTCCCATGATACCCTAGGCTTGGCATAGGAAATGTGACAAGCCAGTTGAGAGGAAATGGGGAATAGAATGTGAAAATGCAGGTGTGTGGGTATGATAGTTGTGCATAGAAGGAATATTTGAGGTCATGAAGACCTAATTCAATTATTGGTTGAATTCTCCTAATCAACCAGTGAAGAGAATTTTGTTGATCACTATCCTAGCCTAGTTAAGACCTAGGAAGGCCTAATTTGAGCACCTATGAGATGACCTATTCAAACAAGGAACCCAGAATTCATTTTGCACTATTTCAAGGAGGATAAAGGGTATCCAAAACTGGTAATATATGTTGGGTTTATTTGGGAATTTTGAGAAAGATATCCCAAAAACTCATGAATTAGGGCTAATTCAATTTGTTTTCTACTAGCCCTATTTTCTACAATATTGGATTGTGGGGTTCTTGGAGTGGAGCCAAAGGACTTAGGAGAATTAAATTTAGAGGAACTAAGGTGAATTACATCCACACATGGCCTGCTACAAGTCAATGGGAAGATCCTAATTGCAAGGGTTTGGGTGCTTGATAGAGGTAATGAGGTAAAAGGCTCTTGGAGGAGAAGATTGGATCTCCTTAGCTAATTGGGGAATTGTTTTGGGGGAAAGGCATTGGGAGGAGCCCTAAAAAAAATCCTTGGACACATTGGGAAGGTGAAGAAGAAGAAGAAGAAGAAGAGAAAGAACCATTGGATGGTTCAAAGGGCCCAAAAAACATCTTGTAAAACTAGTTTGATTTAAGACCCGAGACTCTTTGTATCAGAGTGGTATCTGTAGACACCTAAAAATGGTTCGAGCCTGCTAGTCCACATGATTTAACATTGATCGCATGACAATTGAAATGTTGTTTTGTGACCTAATTATTCCTCTATGTCACACATATGATCTTTATTGTATAGCGACATTGTGTCTTTCATCAATGATTGAATATTGCAAAATTGTTCAATTATTTACTAACAATTCTACTTTCTCTATCAAATCGATCATTTCTAAAATCATTTCATAACCTTCCTAAGCCGATCCTATTCTATCCTAAACCATCCCAAACCTTCCTAAACCGATCCTATTCGATCCTAAACCATCCCAAACCTTCCTAAACCGATCCTATTCAATCCTAAACCATTCCAAACCTTCCTAAATCAGTTCAAATCTATCCTATTCTATTCCTAACCACTTGTAGAATTGTCTGGACTCATTTATGACCATTCTGGGGCATTGTTCAAGTTCATTGATGCCTAATCAACCCAATTTCAAACCAATCAATCAAACCCTTATTCTAATTCAATCAATCTTATCATCATTTCAAGAGCATTTTCCAAGATCGTCGATGCTTTGTATCCTTTCAATCAACCATTTGATAACATTGTCAAAGATCATTGGTGTTATCGCTATCAATCTATCAATTTCAATTCAATAGTGTTGTTCATTATTTTCAATACTATTTGTTATTATCATTTCAGGAACATTGTCAAAGATCATCAATGTTCCCCATTTCAATTTCAATCTTACAACGCCATCAAAGTCCATTGGCGATTTTCAATCACTTCCAATCATCATTATCTGGGCGCAATGTAAATGCTCATTGATGCCTCGTGATTTCCTAAACTATTCTGGAACCCTCATAATTAACCCTAATTCTTATCAATATTATCAAAATCATTTTAATTCAACATCATCACCTTTAATTTGACCTATTTCCTACTAATTTCCCCTTTTGGATGAATAACCCCTAATTTATCCTAAGTCCTAATTCAATAAGTAAACAAACTTTATTTATTCCCTATTTCCCTAAGTCTCCAATAATTAATTAATTTTATTAATTAATTAGATATTTTCAAATTTATGAGATTTCTTATAATTTCATAAATCTAATTTGATTTTAATGAATATTTGAGAATATGAGATTGTTGATTTGATTGATGATTCATAATCAAACCTACATATCATATCCCTTAAATAAGGATTCTCATCCCTATTAAGGTGCTTCACAAATATTCTCAAATATTTGCAATATCTCCTCAAAATCTCTCCCCCATTTCATGCTTCAAAATCTTGGTTGGTGCATTGATTTTATGCAATCTCACCTAAATGTGTCTCATTTTCTATAAATTGAGGACATTTCTCTCATTCAAGGTTAGACCACTATCTTCTATTATTCTCATTTGTGAATTTATACTTTCAAGATTCTTTGTGCAATCTTGTTATTGTCAAAGAGAAAACATTAATCTGATTATGGAGAAGAAAGAAGGACATGGGAGCTTCATCTAAAGGGGGTTCTTAGAGTTTTATGCTTTATTTTTATTAATCCTTGTTTTAAATGGCTTTCATGATAGATTAGATAGGTTATTGTGTTATTTAGGGTTTGTGGTCCCCTAGATATGCTAAATAGGCCTTTTTTAGTCTTACAGTATCAAAGCCAAACATTTATTAGGTTTGGTGTATGTCAGACATAGAAGAATCAGAGGCTAGCTCAGTGCCTCCAAAGTCCATAACCCAAGATTTTTTCAGGAATATGGTAGAAGAAATGCTCACCCATGCTAGATTGAGAGAAGTGAAGGTAACCCAAGACCAAAAGAGGGAGAAAGGTCAAGTGGTGACAGAGTGGGAGATTAGTCAGATATAGAATATGATAATGATGAATTTATGATAGAAATGAAAGAGGAAGAGATGCCAAAGGATCATAAATTTTCCTTAGATTCCTTCAAATCTATAACTAAGGATAACCTTAAAGGTTTACCTATCTATAGTGGGAACTTGAATGGAGAGGATTTGTTGGACTAGATTGAAGCACTAAATAACCACTTTGACTGCAAATAAGTTGTAGAAGAAAAGAGGGTTAACATGGCTAAGTCAAGATTGAAGGGCTCAGCTTTAGTATGGTGGAATATGATGCAAGAAGAAAGAGTGCAAGAAGGAAAGAAGAAGATTATCTCATGGGAGAGAATGAATATTATGATCAAGTCTCAATTCCTACCAAGAGACTATGAAGTGTAGATGCACAAGAAGTTGCAAAACTTGAGACAAAGAGACCTATATGTAAGTTCCTACACAAAGGAGTTCCATAAGCTCAATTTGAGGGCTAGGGAACAAGAGAGTGAAGTGTAAAATTTATCCAAGTACCTTCATGGAATTAGGTAAAACATACAAGATGAAATAAGAATCCTCCCCCCTGACACATTACACAAGTGATTTCAATTAGGACTTAAAGTGGAGGAAAAGATAAGGATAAGAGGAGAACTAAGTCAAAGAAATAGAGGTGGAAGAGGATTTAGGGGTAGAGACACATTTGGTTGAGGGAAAAGTTCACAAATATCTAAAGATTCACATTCCACAGAGGGTTGTGCAGACTCATAACACAAAGGTGGATAATTCAGAGGTTAATTTAGAGGAAGGAACAATGGAAGGGACAAATTTGGAAACCAAGGCAGAGGTTCCACTATTTTCACCAGCAAGTGTTATAACTACCACCAAGTGGGACATACTATGAGTATATGTCCTAAAAAAGATAACATTTCACACATGGGAGAAAGGAGAACTCAACTAGTGCAGGAAGAAGATAACCAAAGTGTAACATCACCTATAAGAAAACCAAGACCTATCTTGGATGGTGTAAATTTGATGCTGAGAAGGAAATTGCTAATGGTCCCTCACTCCAAGGAGCCACCCCAAAGGAAAAGCCTCTTTAAAACCACTTGTAAGTCCCATGGTAAGATTTGCAAAGTCATTATGGGTTCAGGGTCTATAGAGAATATAGTAGAAATTGAAATGGTAGAGAAACTTAATTTGAAAAGATTAACCCATGTGAATCCTTATAAATTATCTTCGCTCAATAAAGGGAAACATGTGTTAGTTGATGAACAAGCATGGGTAGAATTTAAGATAGGAGAATAAAGGGATAGAGTGTTATGTGATATCTTACCTATGGATGCATGTCACTTTTTGTTAGTGTGGCCATGGAAATTTGATGTCAAAGCAGTCCAGGATGGGAGAAGAACTCTTATGTTGTCACTAAAAATGGAAATAAGTTCCAAATGGATCCAATCCATGAAAAAGGGGAAGGAATTAATGTATGCTCTATTATCATGTTGATAGGAGGGAAGGAATTCTTGAGAATTATGAAACATGAGGGAAATCAAGTATATGCCATCATAGTCAAGCCTAAAGAGGAACCCAAAGTAACCCCAAAGGAGGAAGTACCACAAGAGGAGAAGAAGTTACGAGACTAGTACAAAAGCATAGTAGGAGAATATATTCCAAATTATTTTCCACCCATGAGAGATGTTAACCATAAAATAGGTCTCATACAAGGATATAACTTGCCCAATAAAGCTGCCTATAAGATGACACCAAGTCAAAATGAAGAAATTTCCAAACAATTCCAACAATTTGTAGATAAGGGGTTCATAAGGAAGAGCTTGAGACCATGTGTTGTTCCCAATGTCTTAGTTCCTAAGAAATATGGAAAATGGAGGATGCACACAGATTCAAGATCTATCAACAAGATAACCATAAGATGGTTTCCAATTCCAAGAATAGAAGACCTAATGGACAATTTGGGTGGAGCATGTTACTTTTCAAAGGTGGATTTGAAATCAGGTTATCATCAAATAAGAATCAGACATGGAGATGAGTGGAAGACTGCCTTCAAGACTAATAAAGGGCTCTATGAGTGGTTGGTGGTTCCCTTTTGGATCAAAAATGCACCTAGCACATTCATGAGGCTCATGAATGAGGTGTTGGTAGAATTTATTGGTAAATTTGTCATTGTATATCTTGATGACATTTTGATTTTTAGCAGGAGAAAAGAGAAGCATATCAGACATTTGGGCTTGGTAATGAAGAAGTTGCAAGAAGAAAAGTTGAGGATCAATCTTTAAAAATGTGAGTTTCTCAAAACAAAGCTTGTGAGTTTCTCAAAATTGAGTTTTGTAGTTTCCCAAGGGTGTTTAAAAATGGATCTCTCAAAATTTGAGGCAATCCTTAATTGGCCAACTCCTAAGACAATAGGGGATGTTAGGATCTTTCATGGACTAGCCTTATTTTATAGGAATTTTGTCAAAAAATTTAGTCATGTGTGTACCCTTTCTAAATACCATCAAAGGAGGAACCAAGTGTCAATTTAAGTGGACAGATGTTTCCAATAAAGGATTTGAGTTATTAAAGTAAAGAGTAGAAGAGTTACCTTCTCTAAAGCTCCCTAATTTTAACCAATTGTTCATTGTGGAGTGTGATGCAAGCCAATTAGCCATAGGTGAAGTTTCGAGTCAGAATGGACATCTAGTGGCCTTCTTTTTAGAGAATTTGAATGAAGCCAAGAAAAAGTATTCTACCTATGACCTAGAAATATATGTCATGGTACAATAAATTAAAAATTGGCATCATTATCTACTACCCAAATAATTTGTAGTATTCATAGACAACCATGCACTTAGTTTCCTAAATGATCAAGACAAGTTGAACCATAGACACCTAAAGTGGGTTGAATATCTCTAAGAATATACATTTAGCATTAAACATAAGAAGGGAACATCTAAAAAAGTGGTAGATGCACTGAGTAGAAGAGTTATGACAATCCAAGAAGTACAAATCCAAAGTGTGCGAAACAGTGAGCTCAAGGATCTCTACAAAGGTGATAAGGAATTTGGTGAAATTTATGTTACTTGTACTGGTTTTTCTAATGCCTATCATTTTGTATATTCAGAGTATATGGTGCAAGATGGTTTTCTCTTGAAAGGACACCTTATTTACATACCTCAGTGCTCCATGAGGGAGAATATCATTAAGGAGAAATACCAAGGAAAAATCCTTGGAGCAGGTTAACAAATTTTACTATTGGCCAAAACTTCAAGAAGAGGTAAGGAAGTTTGTAGAGAACTGTGTTATTTGTCAGAGGGCTAAAGGAACTTCAAGAAATGTAGGTTTATACCAACCATTGGCCATACCTCAAAGGCCATGGGAATGTTTAAGCATGGATTTTGTTTTAGGTTTTCCAAGGACACCAAGGGGGTTTGATAGTGTATATGTTATAGTAGACAGATTTAGTAAGATGGCACATTTTGTGCCTTTTAGAAGCACTAATGATGCCTCATATATATTAGGGCTCTTCTTTAAACAGATAATGAGGAACCATGGTTTACCCCTCAACATAGTCAGTGATAAGGATACTATGTTTGTGAGCCATTTTTGATGAACCCTTTGGAAGAAACTCAGTACTCAATTGTCTTTTTCATCTGCATACCATCCCCAATATGATGGTGAAATTGAAGTACTGAAAAGGTCATTAGGAAATTTGCTAAGGTGCCTTACAAACAACATGGTGAAGCATGGTATTTGATCATCAGGAAAGTAGAATATGCCTATAATGATTGAGTGAATAGAAGTATAGGCAGGAGTCTATTTGAAATTTTATATGGGTGTCATCCCTGAGGTGTAATGGAATTGAGCGAGCTCAGTTCACTGGATCCTAGAATTGTACAATGGGAAAAAATTGTAGATAACATGAAACAGATACATGCACATGTGAGAAATACCATGCAGCAAAGTTTGGAAAAGTACAAAGCTCATGTTGATAAGACAAAAAGGGATGTTCAATATAAGGTAGGTGACTTGGTTATGGCTTACTTGAGAAAAGAAAGACTACCTAAGGGGAAACCTAGTAAACTCCTAATGAAGAAGATAGGGCCCATTAAGGTTACCCACAAATATGGTACTAATTCCTATGAAGTGGAATTGTCACCTACTCTTGGCACTTCACCCATCTTTAATATCAGTGATCTATACCCTTATAAAGGTACTCTGCTACCCCAATTGAAGATGAAGCCATGGAAGTAGGTGAAGTAGATTGGGTCCAGGACTTACCTCCTAGTCAACCTATGAAGTTAGAGTGTATCCTTGATTCCAAATTCATCAAGAAGACAAGGAAAGGATTCTATAAAGAGTACTTATTTAAGTGGGTAGGATTACTAGAATCAGATTTTATGTGGATGACAGAGTTAGAAATCTTGTAGCATGGGACAACTGTCCAAGACCCACTAACTCAAGAGACTTGAGTTTTCTCCTACCATGGGAGCATGGTGCATGGGAACAAGTGGTTCATGAGCCACAATCACATTTGTAAGCCTTTAAGGAAAAAAAATTAAGTTTGGTATTTGGTAACCTATAAGTTCCCATTTTTTTTGTGCTTTGAAATAAGCCACAAGGTAATGTTATAAGCCCTAGTGCATTCCTTACTAGTCATAAATTTTACAAGGTCCAAGAGATAACCTATTTTTTTTAGGGTTAATTTTGAAGTGTTTAGAGTAGGTTGGAATCTTGGTTATTTCACAATCTTGTCCAAAATTGACAAGTTGAAAAATATGTAAAAGTTGCAAAGTGCAACTTTGCAACATTTTGTGAGAAACTTTTCCAATATTGTGCTTGACAATTCCATAGGTCATTTCACATGGTTTGAACTATTCCATAGGAGATTAAAAGGCCTTAGAACCAATTTGCATAGGTTGTTGACAATTTGGGAATGAAAAGTTAAGTTTTGCTCCATAATTACTATGTTTTCTTTGTTTATTTATTGTTTTAGAGTAGTGTGTGGATTGATAGAATTAATTCCAGAGCATGGTAGTATAATTTAATGTTTTAACTTTATTTTTCATTTGATTTGAGTTCCTAAAGTCATCGTAGATAGAAAGTTGTGTCAGTTTGATTCTAAACGGGCTTGAAAATCCTTCAGCAGAGGGTTTGCATGCAAAAGGCCCTAAATTATGGCATTCCACCATGGGAACACGATGAATCTTTGTGGAATGTTATAATAGGTTGTATATTATTATATTTTTTAGGTGGTAGATTTGTGGAAGCAGAAACACCATTTTTTCGATGATGCCCTAGGATTGGCATAAGAAATATGACAAGTTGGTTGAGAGGAAATAGTGAATAGAATGTGCAAATGTAGGTGTGTAGGTGTGATAGTTGTGCATGAAAGGAAGATTTGAGGTCAGGAGGACCTAATTCAAGTGTTGGTTGAATGCTCCTAATTGATTGTTGAAGATATTTTTATTTATCACTATGCTAGCATGGTTAAGACCTAGGAAGGCTTAATTTGAGCACATATGAGATGACCTAATCAAACAAGGAACCCAAAACTCATTTTGCATTATTTTAGAAAGGAGGATAAAGAGTATCCAAAAAATTTAATTGATGTTGGTTTTATTTGAGAAGTTTGAGAAATAGCCAAAAAACTCATGAATTAGGGCTAACCAATTAGGTCTCTACTACGCCTATTTTCTAAAAGATCAGATTGTGGGGTTCTTGGAGTGGAACCAACGGAATTAGGAGCATGAAATTTAGAGGAACTAAGGTGAATAACATCCACCCATGTCTTGCTAAAAGTCAATGGGAAGATCCTAATTGCAAGGGTTTGGGTGCTTGATAGAGGTAGTGAGGTGAAAAGCTCTTGGAGGAGATTGGATCTCCTTAGCTAATTGGAGAATTTTTGGGGGGGAAGGCGTTGGGAGGAGCCCTAAGAAAAATCCTTGCAAACCTTGGGAAGGTGAAGAAGAAGCAAATAAAGAACCATTGGATAGTTCAAAGAGCCTAGAAAATATCTTGTGAAACCAGTTTGATTCAAGACCCAAGACTCTCAACATCATTCCCTTATCACAAATCTCGAGGGGAATGTTGACCATTTTTCCAACAATTTCCCCCTCAGGGTTACTCAAGGGGAATCAAACCTATAACCAAGCTCTAATACCACTTGTTACAAGTGTGGTTGTCGTTCCACCAAAAGATTGACCTATCAATGCCTGATACAACCACTAGACTTATAGAATCCACAAGAGGTAGTTAATCCCTTGTCGTGAATCCCAAGGGGAGAGTTGACCATTTTTCCAAAATTTGCCTCCTCTAGTTGGGAAATAGTATTGTATTATTAGCAAATTATAATTTGATAAGCTCTTCTTTCTTATGAAATCTTAGTGCTGCCACTTTCGAGGATAAACTATCCTCTCTAAGCATGTAATGCAATGTGTTAGCTATAATGACAAATAGTAAATGGGAAAGGGGGAAGCCTTGCCAAATTGACCTCTCAAGATTGAACGCATTTACTTTTTCTCCATTCACCTCAATTTGTGTTGTACCCTCTCTTAGCAGGACCCGCACCCATTTATAGTAACTAGGTGAAAATCCAAAGGATTTCATGATCATTAGCATAAATTATTATTTGATGAATAATCAGATAATTAAATAATTAAAAATATTTAATTATGGGTGACAAAAATGAGGAAGTTACTTAGTTAAATAATAAAGATTATTTAACTAAAGTGCATGAGGGAAGAAAAAGGAAATAAATTACTTGCTTCATGTGCATGATATAAATAAATAAAATATAGATTTTTTTTTAGAAGAGGTTGCTTTCTTGAAAAGTGAATATTAAATAAATTGAATAATTTATTTAGTTATAGATGAATTAGTTAAATAATTAAATATATAAAATAATTATTTAACTATGAGGAAAATTAGAAGAATATATCTAATTAAATAGTAAAATTATTTAATTAAAGTGGAGGAAATTGATTAATTAGATAATAACATTATTTAATTAACATTAGAAGAAAATTATATAGTTAAATAATTAAAATTTGTTTAATTATGAGAAAGGAAGAAAATGTTAATTTTTTGAATTTGAATTAGAAGAATGAAACTCAATTAATTAAATAATTAAAATTATTTAATTAATTAATAAGAAATTAAAATTGTTGCTTGTAAGCATGGGACACTTTTAGGTGTCTACACTAGGATAGTGCAAAATTGTACTCACCTATTAAGGAAGTATAATTTGCAACTCTACACATGATACTGATGTAACCATTGCAAAAGATCATTCATCTCCTCATCAAATATTTTCCATGGCTCACTACACACAATAACCACAACTTAAAACCAAAATATTGAAACAAAGATGATAGAACATATTATATAATACCATGAAGCTCTCACTATAAGTGATACAGATTTATACATGCCATCATGAACAATGTCATCATTAAAACTCCAGTAAGGTTGAATATAATTTCTCATGTAGCATAATCTACACCTATATTAGGTACTCCCCTCAAGACGTTGCTCCTACTGATGATTTGGCCTCCTCAAACCTTGTGGATCCTACTCCACCTCCTACTACTATTGTGGCCCCCTCTGGTTGTGTGGACCCTTCTCTTTCAGTTTCTCCTATTCTATGCTAACCTTTGGTTGATGATGTAAAACCTTGTCAAAACTCTACCATTTGTATTGACATTCTTCCAAAGAGGACTTCCTCACTTTCTCCCCTGTGTGATGGGGATCTTATTGATATTATTGTCTAGGTGGTGGTCCTCTACCATACTAAAAATTATTCTTTAGTTTCTCATTCTCTTCCCCACATTGGAGATGAGTTATCTACTCACTCTTGATGTAGGTTACTAGTTGTTCTTCTAGTGTTCTATTAATTGTCTATTCTTGACCTTATTGTATATGGCATTTTTGTTATGTCTTTGTAAGGAATAACACTCTTTTTTGCTACTTTTTAATATCAAATTCATACCAATGCAAAAGGTTGACCAACAACAAGGCCTATAAAACCAAAATATCATCAGTCATTTTACAAGATCAACACATTTTCAACATTTCAAAGGAGAGGTACATATTCATTTCTCCAATCTTAAATAACTATAAGATTCAATCCAACATTAATATCATGCCAGATAGAAATAATTGGGCATAACATATAGATTTTAAAATTTCAAAAACCAGAATCAATGTTAGATATGATTCGCCAAACAAAACCACATAGGAGAGTATCTTACCACATATTTAGTTAACATATAATACTTGAAAAACTATCTCAGTAAATCTAAAATCCACTTAAAAATTTAGACATTCACATAATACATGGCATCTAAACAATAGAATAAGCACAGATCTACCAATGCAATAGTTCAAACAAGACAACAGTGAAAACTAATAGGTAAACCAAGTTTTCCATGACCTTTAAATATAAAATCTCCACAACTCATAAAGATGTCAATGGTTTATCTTTCAATGCTTTCATGTAACCATGGGTTAAAACCATGAACCCAATATAAGAACTCTATTTTATAGTCAAATTATTCAATGTTTCTCCATGTAATAGGATGTTAATACCCATCCAACATGAACATTTTTAAACAACACATGATCACAAGATAAATAAACAAAAACACCAAGAAAGAGGATACACACATATTATCATAACAATGTCATTATCCCAAGCCATAACCAAATCCAGAAAAATCCACAACCATTACCTTCTAATACCCAACATAAATCTCATTGATATTTCCATGGTCTCCAATCATTTTTCATAAATATGCAAAACACAAAATTGTAATGTTGTAAATTTGGACCATTGTGTAATTTACCATTATGAAATGTCCCTATCTTAGCCTAAAACATGAAATTCCATGTCACCCTTCACATCCATTCATTTAGCCTTGTCACCAACTTCTTAAAATCTTTCGTGTGGCCTAGATATCGTAGGATGTGTGCACACTATGGAGATGTCAATGCAATGTGCACTTTTCTAAGGATTTCTAGATATGCATAATGTCATTGAGGCATTAAAAACTACTATGCTTATAGTGTAATAGTTGATTGCACCCATATCAATGCCCAAATTTTACTCTCAACCATAATATGCCCATTTTAAAAATTCATTTTGTCTTCTTCACAATATTGATACACTCCTTGATCATTTTTCACCATTTTTAGTTGGTTCATTGCATTTTTTAGATCCATATTATAGGGAAATAACTTCTCCATTGAGTTATTTGTGCTCTTCTTGAGAGTTTTTCCTTCACTTTTTCAATTCAAATTCATAACAATGGAGGGAACTCTCTCATTTGATTTCACTTATGTTTTGATAACACATCATTCTTCTTGATCAATATCTTATAATACTATCATTTTTATCATTTTTGTTTTATTATTTTTGGTTATCTAGCACCCATTGTCTCATTATTGTGAAGGTAAAAACACCAAAGTAGGGAGTTATCTAAGGTAGGTCTCCAAACAACCCTAACATTTTCTCTCGTCATTATGTGTGCAATTTGGTCGAGAGGAGAAGAGGGGTTGGTCATTGATCTTATCAACTCCATTTTTTGTGACTCTCCACTTTCCTCTACTTTTGTCCTTGTATTTCTATTTTATCTTTAGCATAGACATTTTAAAAAACTGTTAAATAGTTCATTTTACATCTTGTTATTCATATTAGTTTCTATCATTTTCTCATTTTTTTATTATCCTCTATACTATATCTGTATAGAATGTATGCACATATTTTTTTATCTTATACAGGATGTGTTGGTGCCTAAAAAGGATTTACACATACAAAGCTACCAATACACCCTTCATCACATTCTATAGACAGGCCAACTCCAATGCTCAAAGTCTTTAAGAGGACTAGACCAACTAAAAGGGACACTAAATTCTCCCTCTATACTTTATGTTCTGAAAGACCAATTGTGGGAACTCCCTTTAGTGCCTTTGAGTACATACTGAACTTATGATATACATTAATATAAGAAGAAATCTCATATAAGGCTCAACATAACTGAGAGATACTAGATAATGGCTAATTATCCATTGAACATCAACCTTTCTTGGAGCATGAGATTGATGATCATATTTTGTCATTAGTATACAAAGGAAACATTTTTTGAACCATTAGTAACATGATCACCGAAAGATAGGTTTATAGTACAACCCAACACAATGGTTCAAAAAGGTCATTGAAAATGCTAAGTGCACTATCACCGACAGAATGGTCACAGTGTAAACTGACAACACAGTCTATAGTGTAAACTGATAGATAGTCTACAAAGCAACATGAGAACTAGAATTTCTACAAGGACATCACCAATGAAATACTATAGAGCAACCCGAGCTCTAGTCTACCAAGAGACAACTTTTTTTCCAAGAATGTCGATCTGAGTTACACATCAGATAAAACTCTTGAGTTTTATATTTATCTCTATGCTTATCTTCTTGAGGGACAAGTAAAGCACATGTAATTTTTTTGATTAGTCTAACCGATTAAAAACATGCAAACTAGGAGATCAAGGTCAAGTTGTAAACCTTTGATCATAGAGTTTTTATTGTAAAGCATGAAACCTAGATAGGTCAATATATTGTATAAATAGATGTAGAAATCAATCAGACAACAATGATTGTAGCCACATAAGACATCTATGGATCAGACAAAGAGTTTTATGCAGAAGGACAAAAAAAGATGAAATCAGCTATGAAGAACAAGGTTCAAGGCTACCAAGCAGAACAGAGGTATTAATCAATCACTATAGGTGATACACATACATTATGAACTTAAAGAATCTGTACTCATCAATTCAAGATTGCATATAATCAGGTCAATAAGTATTTTTGATTGCATTCTAACAAGTGTAGAAAATAGAATAAATCCTTTAAGAAGGTGGATTTAACAATCCTTATGTAAATCTCTTAATCGAGTGCACACTAAAAAGTGTTGTTAAATCTGTTAACCAAGTAGACCTAACCAATCTAAAATGTTACTCCTAATAAGGTAAGATCATCACAAGTGATCAAACTTGTAGCCTTAACTGACACCTTCCATTCTGTAGATAGTGAAGCTTTGTGGGTTTTATCCCCACCGTAGTTGTTACCTTCTAATAGGATTTTTCTATGTTGCCAATACTTGTGTCATGTGTACTTACATTTCATGAATGTTTATATGAATGTTTACATGAAATTAAGTTTATGTTTTGATATTACATACATAAGATAGAAAAGCATCTATGGTCGGCAATGCAAGGAATAGATTACTAAATAATTAATTGTTAATTGATAAGAGTTTTAAGGGTACTGATTCACCCCTCCCCTCATAGTACACATCATTCCATTATTCCAACAATTAGTATCAAAGCTAGATCTCTTATTTGGAAAAAATTTAATCACTTGAGAGAAAAGATCATACAATGGAAAAATATAATCTAGATAAGAATCTTGAAAATTGGAAGTTGTAGATACAGATCTTCTATGAGAAATACAAAGAAGCAAGAATAAATATTAGAGAGCTACTAGATGAAAGAAAGGTTATGGAATCTCTCTATAATGAAACAGACTATCATGAAAAAGAGATACCTGATTTGTTTGAGTCATCAAGATCTACATCTAGCAATACATTAGACACATCTGAAGGAAGCATTACAAGTCTGAATGAAATCAATCAACATCTGACAGAGCAAGTAAAGGTACTGCAAATTTTTCAAGAGACATAGATAGTATGGATGATTGATGTTATTAATAATGCTTGACAAGATGAACAAGAAAGAACATTAGCTATTGATGATAGGAGGAAGATCACTGAAAAGCTACAAAAGAGAGAAACTAAAATACAAATACTTACTGAACATCATCAAGAGATCACCAATCAACTAGTTCTTATGAGTCATGAGGCAAACTGAGTGAACATAGAACTGAATGAGAAATCAGAAGCTATTGTTGAGCTAAGAGAAGAAAATGAAAAACTAAATCATGAAATAAGAATTTAGTAACAGCACAATGATATGACCCAGAAAGCTAAAGAAAGCACAAAAATAATGGATAATTTTTCCGAATGTACAAAGGAGACTCAACAACTAATGAACCATAATTGATTGAATGTTTGAAGATGTTAAGTTGATCACCGAAAAGAAAAAAGATAATGCAATAAATTAAATCAGTTAATGGATTGTGTTGTCACTCATGTCAACTTGATATAATCTTATTATTTATATACAAAGTGTCAAAGAATTTAGAGAATCAGAAAGATAAAGATTATGCTTTCAAAAATGCATAAAAGATCAGTATTCACTAAGTGACTACAAACACCGATGGGTAGTGCACCCCAACGGACAAAGAAACCCAAAATTAAAGTCCCAGTGTTGCCGGAGCAAGAAACTCGACATGCATTATCGACGAGTAGAATCAAAAGAATTACCGACGAGCAGAACTTCACAGTGATGCCTGACGGACAGACAACCCCAACAGATATGCCTGAGGAGAACTGAAGTGTTGACCGAAGCTAACAAAGAGTTAAAACACTAAAAGGAACTGAAGTTCAAAAATGACAAAAGACTTAGCTGGCAAGAGCTGAAGAAGGATTTAACTGGTTCTTAATTTTTTTCATCGATAAGTTAAAGCCAAAGATAAGTGAAAGATTTAAAGCAGTTTTATTACAATTGGCAAGAAGATAATCTATGAGATACAACATGAGTAAAAGCTTTAAATCGAGATTGGCTAGAATTGCAGATCACGCCAAGAACAAGAAATTCAAAGACTTAGAAATGGTGATATCATGTCTATAAAGAGACAATCTAATTCATTATGAATTAAGGGAGTAAAGAGAGAAAAAGGATGCTGGAGAGAAATTGATTAAGAACAACTTCATACAGTCCTAATCAATCAAGTTGAGGAAAGAGCTAAAGATTTATGTGAACACCAAGAAATAGAGAAGCACAGCATCACTGAGCAGAAAGAAGTGGAGAAAACGTATTGAAAAGATGCATTGATCAGAAATGTATTATGAGCTTACAATAGATCTGAAATTCTGCAAGTTTATAGTTGTATATGTGAACAGATAATTTACTGTTTCAATTTAACCATTGGATCATAAAGTCTCTTAACCGAGCAAGAATTAACAATCCTTTCTATATTGAGATACATCCCAAGTAGTATCAAAGAGTTTGATCATGAAGATAGCATGAGATGCCAAATACCATTTGACAAAATACACTGGGTTTAGTCATAGAAGGTAGTGTAACACCCCAAAATTGGCATCTTGCAACCATAACCAATTTTGTTGCATTTGTCATTCTTCTGAATCATCAAAATCCTATTGTACTAGGCAATTATGAGTTTTGACTGACTCTACTTGACTTAATGTCAAATGGTAGAAAATCCTAAATCTACATTAATCACATACTATATTTAATTCCTAAATATCAATCATAATTGGCTAAATAAACCCTATGATCAAATTAATTTAATTATAAAGTCCTAGCACTTTAAATAAATTAAATTCACCCTTTTAGCTAAAATACATAAAAAGGAATTAAATGTTATTTGATTATTAAATAAATATCCTCATTTCAATAATTGAACTTAATTATTCAAATAATTGATAAAATGCATTTATGAGGTCATATTTCATTTATTTAATCAAATAATCTCTCCAAAATCCTCACTTCAGTTCAGAAATGGAAACTTTGAGTTTACTCAGATTCAAAAGTGCAAATAATTAGTTAACTCCTTCATTCACTCAAAAAGACAACAATTAACTATTTCTCTCAAGGAAACTTGCTAATCTGAACTCGATTTCGAGGTGTTAACTATTTCTCTCAAAGGAAACTTGTCATTCTAACTGGACTCTCATTCTATAAAAGAACTCTCTTGTTCTCATTCAAAAAAAAGGAGAATGCATTGTTGAAGTGTCAAATCGTTGCTGGATTTCTAACTCATATTTGTGCATTCAAGCTTTCATTATTGCAATAGATTAATGTCATTTCGAGATTAATCATGCATAGTTAAGCTTCTTTCAAGAATTCTTAGTTTAACCTCATTTCTAGATTAATACTGCATGTTCACTTCTATATTAGACATTGCACTTGCATTTATAGATTAAATCCTTCGTTCTTAGATTGGTCTCAGTTGTTGGGTTCTTAAATCTGAGAGCTTACTCAAAACCCCATCTAGATCGGAGGCAACAGGTCAACTCATCCAGGCATGCAGGATGAATAACTCCATATTCATTCTTGTGTGTGATTGTTAAACAATGACTATATTGAAGTGTATGGATAAATTAGAGGCCCACATTTAGCATATACATTTCTGGCACCCACCGTGGGGCAGAAAATTCAATTTTTGGCCTCATATTATACATTTGTTGTCAATTCTATTTTTTGTCATATTATACATTCACTTTGAGTCAAATATGACTCCACCGCCACATCCAAAAATGACTTTAAATACACCTATATCTTCCCAAAACTGAATATGTGGCAAAAAAAAATTGCATATAGAGGTCGTACGACCCTCTACATGCAAATCGAGATAGATTTGATTTTCTATTTGCACGCATATCGAGGCAATATTTACAACAAAAATAATTGTCAGGTTCAACATGTGTACACCTTTTCTCATCAACCATCTCAGCCTACGCATTTAATCTTCAATCAACTTACCCTACCAAGCACAAACCCCACTCCATCCACACACTTCTTGGTTTTATTGTATGTGTCAAAGCCTTGTATAAAAAAATAGAGTTTTTATAATACTCGGTCGATGTGGGATTAAACACCCCACATAACTCACCCCCTCACCACATCCCATCCACCTACACCATTCAAACCCTTCTCCCCACCTCCGCT
>MU223462.1:300060-320313 GCA_018584345.1 Thuja plicata
TTTGAAGATAAATGAGTATTTAATTCATTTATTTAATAATTATTTTCAACATGTGAGATAATTGAATTCTTTTTAATTAAGAATTGCTTTATTTGATGAAATTAAATTAATTTAATTGAAATTAATTCAATTGAAAGAATTTAATTAATAAGTTTAAATATTTGAATTTAAACTATAGGAAATTGAATTTAATTAATCAATTAATGGTAATTAATCAATTAAAGCTAATTAATTAAATAAAATTAATTATTTAATTAATTTTGAGAATTTGATTAAATGATTTGGGGAATGAATTTAGAGGAAAATAGATGATTAATTAATGATTAAAAAACCATTAATTAATAGATGAAAATTAGTGTTTTTTAATGTAAAGTCGCAAGCCTGTCCATTTTAGGGTGTCTACACTATATTTGGACACATTTGTGTTTCATAACACACATTAGATATTGCAAACATAAATAACATATCGATAGCAATCAAACAAACATCACTCACAAGCACAGCGATGTTTCTCAACACCCATATACATGAACACATCCAAAAAATTTGAAACATGTTGAGCTATGATTGAATTTCTCTTTGTATGTTGCTTGTTCTCATTGATTTCGTTTATCTTTTCTTTGTCTACTGCTTTTTGGTGAGGTCAAAATTATCTCCTTGACTGTTATTTCTCTACTTTTTTACTGGTGTACTCTTACTATATCAAACTGGAAACAATGTTCAGGTCATCTCAGCTTTAATGACCCGATGCTTATGTTAGTTTCCCATATCTTATCCAATGAAAGTCATATTCATATTCTTATGGTTGTAGTGGCACCAATAAATATTGTATCAACTCTGATGTTCCACAAATGATCTATGATGATAGCTATCCAATGGGTCCAACAACCACATCCTATCAATTGCATCTAGCATAGGATTGCACTTTCATTCTAGACTTGCATCGTGACAGTATTTTGATGGTCACTTTATTGTGTTCTCCTGGATCTGTACAATGAGGAATTCTTATTCAACATTCTGACTTCATCATGACTGCCCAAGTGTTTGATCCTTTCTCTCACTCTTCAAAAGTGATTATATCGACCGCTTTGAATCCATTTTCAGGATCAAAATCAAATTCTGACACTTCTATATATCTCAAAATTACACATAATATTTTTACACGATCGGATGCTTGTGCAGTCAACTTTCTGACATCACTTTCTTGTTAGAATCATCTCTAATCAACATTCTCTCACATCTTATAGATTATTCTATGATCTTTTCTAAGTTCTTCTTGAGCTTTGATTTAACATCTATCTGCGATTTCTCGCTCTCAATCACGATTATGACATGTCATCTTTCCATTTCGCTCCCGACGGGGCAGAATGATTACATCATTGAATCACTTTCAATCTATCTTATTCAGTATGATCTGATTTCAATCTATTAGGTGTTTGAGCGATCTAACCCAGATTCCTGAGGATCAATCTTCATTCTAGAGATGATTCTTGAAATATCATCTATTAGGTCTCTGGGAAATCTAACCAGATTCCTAAGAGTCAAGTTTCATTCTGAATATGGTTCTTGAAATCTCATTGCCAGGTATTGGGGCAATCTAATCCTGACTCCTGAAAATTGAGCCTCATTCTGGGGATAATCTATTGAAAAGTGATAATCTATTAGGACACCCCGGCAATCTAACCCAGATTCTTGAGAATCAAGCTTTGTTTTGGAGATGACCTTTGAAAACTTAATTTATCCGGCGTCTCGGCAATCTAACCTAGACTTCAAAGATTTGATATCTATTCTGGAGATGACTCTGAAACCTTCATCAATCGATCTTTACATCATCAATTCTCAAAATGAATTTCAAACTATTCTTTTGTGCTTCAAACATCAAACTATTCTTTGAATCAATGTGCTATTCGCACATAAATTCAAAGAGGGGAAAAATGTAACACCCCAAAATTGGCATCTTGCAACCACAACCAATTTTGTTGCATTTTTCATTCTTCTAAATCATCAAAGTCCTATTATACTAGGCAATTCTAAGTTTTGACTTACTCTACTTGACTTAAGTGTCAAATACATAAATCCTAAATCTTCATTAATCACATACTATATTTAATTCCTAAATATCAATTACAATTGGCTAAATAAACCCTATGATCAAATTAATTTAATTACAAATTCCTAGCACTTTAATTAAATTAAATTCACCCTTTTCGCTAAAATACATAAAAAGGAATTAAGTAATATTTGATTATTAAATAAATATCCTCATTTCAATAATTGAACTTAATTACTCAAATAATTGAGAAAATACATTTATGATGTCATATTTCATTTATTTAATCAATTAATCTCTCCAAAATCCTCACTTCAGTTCAGAAATGGAAACTTTGAATAGACTGAGGTTCAAAAGCGCAACAAATTAGTTAACTCCTTCATTCACTCAAAAAGACAACAATTCATTGTTTCTCTCAAGGAAACTTGCAAATCTAAACTGGATTTTGAGGTGTTAACTATTTCTCTCAAAGGAAACTTGTCATTCTAACTGGACTCTTATTCTATAAAAGAACTCTCTTGTTCTCATTCAAAAAAAATGAGAATATATTGTTGAAGTGTCAAATCGCTATTGGATTTCTAACTCATATTTGTGCATTCAAGATTTCATTATTGCAATAGATTAATGTCATTTCTAGATTAATCATGCATATTTTAGCTTCTTTCAAGCATTCTTAGTTTAATCTCATTTCTATATTAATAATTCATGTTCACTTCTAGATTAGACATTGCACTTGCATTTCTAGATTAAATCCTTCGCTCTTAGATTGGTCTCAGTTGTTGGGTTCTTGAATTTGAGAGCTTACTCAAAACCCCATCTAGATAGAAGGCAATAGGTCAAATCATCCAGGCATGCAGGATGAATAACTCCATATTCAATCTTCTATGTGACTAATGAACAATGCATATGTTTAAGTGTATGGCTAAATTAGAGGCGCGCATTTAGCGTATACATGTAGCATAGAGATGTCAAATATCAAGTGACAGACTATTCTATTCAAATCCTCTAAGAAGGTCACACCTAATAGTGTGTTTGTAACCTTTAATAGGGTTGGATCTTCACCGAATTCACTTTAGAAGAGTGAAAATTTTGGGTTACCGGTCCCAAGTGGTTTTTCCATTAACAGGGTTTCCACGTTAAAAATCCATGTGTCATTGTGTTTATGAGTCATTACTTTAGTGTTTTGCATTACACATAACTAATCTAGATTCATCATTATACACTAAGAAATTTACTGTATTTCAGTAAATGAAAGACTGCTAATCGGTAAACAATAAGAATAAGGTTTAACAGTGAACTCTGAGCAGTAGTCATTTGTCAAGATTGTTTGAAGGTATTCATCTTGTAGGACTGAAGATACCTAGAGGCTTAATATTTTGGTACTAATTTTTTGGGTTGATTTATTAAAATATTTTTGAGGCCACTGATTCACCCCCCCTCTCAGTTATTATAAAAATTGGTATCAGAGCTTGTGTGCTTAGAAAGGGAGTTTAACAGCTCAAGAAAAAGATCACAAGATGAACAAACGAGATGTGCCCAAGTTGAATAAAGACAACTTTGCATCATGGAAAAGTGGAATAAAACTCCACCTATCAGGTATTGGTAATGATGTTACTCAATACCAATTACTGAATATGTGTTGCCTACAGGACCTCTCACACTTGAGAAATTTAGATAAGAGCATGAGCATAATTGCATGATGATAGAACTTGCTTCCTCACTCTCTGATGTTGAGTTTGAAGATGTCAAAACCTGCAGCTTTGCAAAGTAAATGTGGGATAAATTAAAGCTGGTACATAGAGGAGATGCTAATGTAATAAAAGCCAAGGTAGAAAGTCTAAGAGGAAGTTTCGATGACCCAAGGATGAAAGAAAAAGAAAATATCACTCAGTATAGCTACAAAATCAAAGAGGTAGTCAATGTTATCTGAGGAGTTGGAGGTGTACTTGAAGAAGAGACGGTGGCAAGTAAAATCCTAAGAAACTTACTGCTTGTATATGTTATTAGAGTATCTACTATACAATAAATGAGATCATTTGCAAACAATAATGTTACTCTAGATAGTCTGATTGGTAGACTAATTTCATTTGAGGTGAATAGCTTTGATAATAGTGTCTTACCATCTATAGAGTCTGCATTCAAATATTCTTTAAAAATAATTAAGTCAAGTCATAGACACACTATTAGAAATGATAGTGAAAGTAATAGTGGTGACCAAGGACTTGATGAGATTGAAGCACTAATGGAAAGAATATTGTAGAGAGGCAAAGGTAGATACAAAGGTAAATTACCACTTGTATGTTTTAATTGTAAAGATGTTGGACACGTTTCTGCAAGATGTCTTTACATAAGAAAAGATGACAAAAATGATGATAGAACATATGATAAGAAGTTTGACTGAGGTGATAATAGAGATTATCAAAGCAATAGATAATCTGATAGAAGAGATACCCAAGACTACAAGGACAAAGGAAATAAATCTTGTTACCTGACTGAGAACAGAGCTGATGATACTAACACCGAATTTGATGAAGACATTGAGATGGTATTTTTAGCCATGAAGGATGATTTAGATGAAGAACAAAGGTATGTAGAGACTACACTCATATCTAATCTTAGTAAGAATTATGTCTAGATTATAGATAGTGGATGCACTCACCACATGACCGGTGATAAAAAAAATTTTGACACTTTTGAATACTATAATGGTGGATCAGTAAGAACGGGTAATGACACACCTTTTCCAGTTGAAGGTAAAGGAACCATAATGTTGAATAACCTGATCAATTGTGAAAATTCTTACTAGGTAAAAGGGCTTAATTATAATCTACCATTGCACAGCTGAATAACACAGGTCACCGAGTAGAATTTGAAAATAAGATGACAAAGATCTTCAATGAATCAGGAAGGTTGATCAGAACTGGTGAACAGACAAAATGTAACCTTTTCTATCTTGATGACATTAACACCACATGTTTAATGGAAAAAAATGAAGACATATGGTTGTGGCATAAAATACTATGCCATGTGAATTTTGACAACATGATAAACATAAGCAATAAAACAAGAATAAGAGGCTTACCAAGCATGTAAAAGCCTGAGCATATCATGTGCAAGAATTGTCAAAAAGGTAAGATGACAAAGTCTAGTTTCAAGAGTAAAGCCCATACATCTAATGTTATTCTAGAATTAGCCCATATTGATTTATGTGGACCTATGAGGAAAAAGAGTTACTATGGTGATAGGTATTTCATTCACTTTGTAGATGATTATTCTAGAATAGTGATAGTTATGTTATTAAAAGATAAATTAGAAGCATTCAAAATGTTTAAATGGTATAATGCTATGGTAGAAAAACAAAGTGGTAAGGAATTTAAATGCTTAAGATCAGATAGAGGAGGGGAATCTATATCTGATGAATTCACTAACTATTATAATGATCATGGAATTAAAAGACAAGTTTCTGCACCAAGAACACCACAGCAAAATGGAATTGCTGAAAGGAGAAATAGATCAATTCTTGATTGTGCAAGAACACTGATGATTGAGAAAAGCATCACTCAAAATTTCTAGAGGGAAGTTGTCAGTACTGCTGTCTTCACATTGAACAGAGTACAATTGAAGAAGGATACAAAGAAGACACCCTATGAGCTATGGTATGGTTACACACCCAATGTAAGTTACTTCAAAATATTTGGTAGTCAATGTTATATTTTGAAAGATGATAGAAATGGAAAGCTTGACTCCAAAAGTGAAGAAGATATCTTTCTAGGGTATTCCACCAAAAGCAAGGCTTATAAATGTCTTAACAAGTCCTCTAACAAGATAATTGAAAGTGCAAATGTAAGAATAGATGAATTTGCAGAGAAGAATGATAAGGAAAGAATAAAAGAACTAGAAGAATAAAATAGGTTTGTTTACATTGAAGAACCTGACACTCTACCTGAGCAACAGTACATCGCTCTTGAGCAATAGAATATTGCACCCGAGCATCAGGCTACAATTTCTAGAAAATCAAGAAAATCATCAAGATAATGTTCCGGGTGATGGAGATCAAAATGAAGGTCAAGATGATGCTCAGAATGATGGAAAAAGAGTTAAACCAAAACTTGCCAAGCATGTCAAAAGACATCATCCACAAAATCATATCATAAGAGACAAGAAGGCTGGAATGAGAACAAGAAGTAAGTCACTAAACACTAGATGTTTAATTTGTGATTTTTAGCCTAAATCTGTTAATACTGCACTTGAAAATGAAGAATGGGTCAGTGCTATGAATGAATAAATAGAACAGATTGAGAAAAACAAGACATGGACACTAGTACCAAGACCATATGACAAGAATTTTATCCATACCAAATGGATATTTCAGAAATAAGTTGAATGAGAATGGAGAAGTCACAAGGAATAAAGCAAGATTAGTATGCAAGAGGTATGCACAAGAAGAAGGTATTGATTATGGTGAAACCTTTGCACCCATTGCTAGACTAGAAGGAGTAATAATATTACTTTCTTATGTTGCATTCAAAGTATTCAAGGTATACCAGATGGATGTCAAATCTACATTCCTAAATGGAATACTGGAAGAAGAGGTATACATTGAACAACCAGAAGTGTTTTTTGATCCAGACAAGAGAAACATGGTATGTAGACTACACAAAGCCTTGTATGGATTAAAACAAGCACCTAGAGTCTGGTATGAAAGACTTCACTCCTATCTCATAAGCATTGAATTTGTAAGAACAAGTGAAAACATCAATCTGTATTTAAAAGAAGATATTGATGGTAATATTTTGATTGCTAAAATATTTGTTGATGATATCATATTTGGGGGAAATGAAATGTTATGTAAATCCTTTTCTAATGAAATGAGAAAAGAGTTTGAAATGTCTATGTTTGGGGAGATCAAATTCTTTCTCAATCTATATATTATTCAACAAGATCCGGGCATATATATCACTCAGTCCAAATACATTAAGGAAGTGCTGAAGATATTCAAGATGGAAGATTCCAAGCCGATTGGAACACCTATGGAAACCGGATATAAGCTAAAAAAAGAAGACAAATAAAATGAGGTAAATCAGACCTTGTATAGGTCAATGATTGGAAAACTAATGTATGTTGTTCATACCAGACCAAATATAGCACATGCAGTTAGAATAGTTACAATATTCTCTACTAATCCCAAATAATCATATATGATTTTTGTCAAAAGAATTCTAAGATATCTAAAGAACACCAAGGACTATGGATTATGGTATAAAAGAGAAGGCAAATTTGAGCTTCAAGTCTACAGATGTTGATTGGGCTAGAAACATAGATGACAGGAAGAGCACAACTAGAGGAGCATTCTTCATGGGTGATAGACTTGTAACATGTATCAACAAGAAGCAAGGATGCATCTCACAGTCTACTACAAAATTAGAATATGTGGTTGTTACTACAAACTACTCAAATATTTCATGGATCAAACAATTACTAGAAAGTATGAATATGAAGATTCTTGAACCAGTGATTATCTATTGTGATAATACCCATGAAATAAACATATCAAAGAATCCATTTATGCATGCTAAGACTAAGCATATTGCTATCAAGTATCACTACTTAAGAGAACAAGTGCAAGAAAAATAAGTGATACTAGAATATGTTCAATCAAAGGAACAATTAGCTGATATATTCACAAAGCCATTATTGAAAGATACATTTGAGTACCTAAGAGAGAGACTAGGGATCTAACCCCTATCTATCAGTTAGTAAACTAACTAGAGAATTGCATTAGCCCCTACACATAATCAGAAGGTCATTCATGTTGATGTAAGAAAGAGAGATGGACTACAAAGATACATTTGTAGACAGCAAGGTACATATCAACACCGAACACCATAGATAATTTTTGGCTAATACAGAGATGCATTGTTGATGGATAGGGAAATTCAAGGAGTATTTATAAAAAGGTGAAAGGATATAACTTTGGCATGATAAAATTTTACTTTGGTATTGTTGTCAATGGGAGAGATTATATCATTATCAAAAAGGGAGAGAGATTCCAAAGGAGAGAAGTTCCTAAGAATTCAAAGGGAGAGAATATATAGAATATCGAAAGGAAGAGATTACATATGAAATATCCATCAAAGGGAGAAAAGTAACATGAGGGAGAGAATACATACTAAGGGAGAGATTGCTGTCAAAAGAAAAAGAGATGATCAATGAGAGGAACAATCAAGGCAGCGCACATATCAGAAACAAAGATAGAAGCTGATACATCTATCTAGTAAAAGGATTGAATATTTAAGAAGACAATCTACAAGAAACAAATCTAAGCTATATGAGCTTACCAAGAGTTAGACATTTGTATTGGTTATAGAAAAAAAGATATGGGAGAGATTGATTAACTTAAACTTTTATATTTCATATTGTATTAGTAATAATATAGTGTGATAATGTAGTGTGTTGCCATCAATTCCAAAGGGAGAGATTGATGAACCATAACTGATTGAATGTTTGAAGATGTTAAATTGATCACTGAAATGGAGAAAGATAATGCAAGATATTAAATCAGTTAATGGATTGTATTGTCATTGATGTCAACTTGATATAATCTCATTAGTTATATACAAAGTCTTAAAGACTTCAGAGAATCAGAAAGATAAAGATTATGCTTTTGGTAATGCATAAAAGATCAGTATTCACTAAGTGACTACAAACACCGACAGGTAGTGCACCCCAGCAGAGGGAAACCTGAAAGTAAAGTCACAATGTTCCCTGAGAAAGAAACCTGATAAGCATTACTGATGAGAAGAATCACAAGCATTACCGACAAGAATAACTTCACAGTGATTCCCGATGGACAGACAACCCTGACGGACAAACAACCCCAATGGAGTTGCCCGAGGAGAACTAAAGTGTTGACCGAAGCTAACAAAGAGTTAAAACACCGAATGGAACTAAAGTTTAGAAATGACAAAAGACTTAGTTGGAAAGAGCTAAAGGAGTTAACTGGTAGTTAATATAGTTTTCATCAACAAGTTAAAGCCAGAGATAAGTGAAAGATCGAAAGCCATTTTATTACAGTTGACAAGAAGATATCTACGAGATAAAATAGGAGTAAAAGCTTTAAATCAAGATTGGCTAGAATTGCGGATTGTGAGGCCTTACCCCGACCCATCATAGCTTCACTGTTTGATCACACTTTGACACATTATGTTTTATACATTGATACACTTTTTTTTATCCCGACAGGGACTCGTGATATTATGATATGATGATGATTATATTTTATGGATTACATTTGGACATGGATTAGACCTAGAACAGGTGGTTGACTTTGATTATATATGTTTAGATCAGTGAATTGATGAGAAGACTGAATTATGATTAGACTTGACTATTTTATGGATGTTATGTCATGGTGATTAAGGAATTCTTATGTTTTAAATATTTATGTATGAAAAGTTCAATTAAAGGCTTATTTCTGCTTATAGATTAATGTTGCAAATTATAATTTGAAAATATATATTATATGTAATTTTATCCTCTTAGACTACTGATGCTCAAATTTTAGTGTGTAGGAAAGGGAACCATAGAATTTTTGAAGAATTAGGTTTAAACGTGTGTGAATTGAGTAAGCCAAGGTTTAGTCCAATAAGGGGTTGAAACCTCATTGTAATGTGACCCTTGTTGTAAATGTAATCTGAATGTGTGTTAATAGTTTTAATTCATATTTTTATTTGGACATGTTATTTGTGAATGTGATGTGCATTTTGTTTGGTGTCACTTGACACTTGTGTTGTCCATGTGGATAGTGACATGTCAATTAGGGCTTGGGAAAGAATCACTTAACCTTATGACATTATATTAATCACTTGCATATAGATGCCTTGTAGGGATCCTATCATGTTGAAACTCGGATTTGAATCTTTACCTACTTTGGAGGGATTAAAAGTGACCCTAGAGTGTATTTTTGACCAAAATTAGTTAACCCTAAGTGGGTACCTTGGGTTAGGGTTAGTTTTTACCTATGGAAGAAACCTAGGTCACCATGATGACTCTCCAAAATTCCTACTTCTCAAAAGTGGCAAAAATAGAATTGCTCTCTTGCATCTTACTTGTCCCACACTCCTTGCTAAACTCTCAATTAAGAGGGGAGACAAAAAGGCTAGTTGTCATACATCTCATCATTGCTAGTTCTTGAGTACACTTTTGGAGGTCTTTTTAGAGGGTTTTGGGGAGACTTAGTGGGTGTTCACCCACTCTCTAATTTTAGAGATAATTAGGGTTTTGGAAAAAGGAAAAATATAACAAATTGGGCTCTTCTCAAGTTTCATTTTGCCATAACACAATTGAAAGGTTGGTCTCTCTCTTGTCATGGAGTGCTTGAATTGTTGCAAAAAAAATTGGATGTATTGGTTGATGAATATCAAATCTTGTATGGGATTATTGTATGTAATCTTGTATAGTGCTATAGTATGTAAATTTTGTTGTCATGTGTTGGGTAGGGAACGCATTTGTATTTTGTATCAACTTTTGTTCTTTAGATTTGGGAGTGTTTTTCATGGGAGTGAAGGCATTACTCACCCTTTGGGAAGGGAAGAAGTGGCCTTGGGTGAAGGGGTTAGTTGGGCTCTCCATTGTAGTGAGAGTCTCTTCTCTTGGAGAAGAGGGATAAATTCATGGAGTATGGGCTCCATGAAGCCATGTTAAAAATATTATATTTTGGCATAGAAATGGCCAATGTGTATATGGAAGCAATGTCAATATAGCCTTAGAGAGGCATAGAAAATTCTTGTTGAAAAATTAGGAAATTATAATGGAATTCTCCTCCTTGGAAAAGCCCACCTTCACCCTTCTTAATGGGTTTGTAAAACTCATTTGTGAAACCTTGAATGGGAGTTTATTGTTGTTTTTGTGCATGTAAAATATTGTGAGAATTTTGGATGTGAAGCCTTGTTTAGCCTTGGTTCTCCAAGCTCGGAGGTGGCCTCCTTGAGGCCTTGGTTGGGAGGTGAGCTTCCCATGGTTTCCCTCTTCAAATTTGCAAGTTTTTGAAGTCATGAAAAAGGTGAAAGAAGCTTGAAAGAAATCCCTATTTGAGGGCACTAATGTATAAGCAACTTCATTCTTGCATAGTCACTTATTGTATTGAAGTTCATTTTGTTGATTGTTGTAATTGTTGAATTTTGAATCTTCTCAAGCTAGATGAGGAGAGATCTCCTTCTTATGTAATGATTTTTTTTTTAAAGGAAAACATGTTGTGTACCATTCAAGCATTGAGTAAATTTAACATCTTGGAGAATTTGAAATGTAAATTGTTAGATTATCATGTTGTAAAAGATAGAATCCTTAGTTCATGAATATTACATTTTTATTTTTAAAAAAAGAGTTAATCATCCATGAATAGAAGGATACATAATATTGGAAGAGAAAACCAATACTATAGATTCATTTACTTCAATCTTAAGAAATTTTGCACCTTGAAAAACTCCTAGATTCAACTTTCTCCAATGGAAATCTGCATTTCAATCCTCAACTCTTGAGGAGGAGAAATAACTTTGTAATCAACATCAAATTTAATTAGTTAGCATGTTAATATGAAATTTAGAAAATACTATTGTTTCCTCTTGTATATTGTCCAATAAAACTATCCTTATACACATTATGATCTTTAGAAAAAAAAATGGACCAAGCAAATCAAATGTAAGAGCTTATAACAAAGCCCATAGCATTTTCTTGAATTAGAGCATAAAAAGCTCTCTGGAATTTGTATGGGAAAGAAAATATTCTCTTACCACAAAGAATTTTTCTTTCCCAAATGTGCTTTCCTCTAATTAAATTCAAAATCATATCTCAGTAATTTAAACATGCAATTTAATCCTAATTACAAAGCTAAACTCACCTTAAGTCTACCCTTCTGTGGGCCCCACCTCTATCTCTTACCTTTTGCTTAAACATTGTTGTACTAAGTCAAAAAAAACAATTAAATTAGTTTCAAAGGGGCTGAACTACTTGGAAGTGGTGCCACCTTTCTTGTTGTCCTCACTTCCCTATACATTCTGACATGTCCTTACCTTGCATCTCAAGTCAACTCCCCTTCCTCTTTTCATGCGAAATTTACTTGGGGAAAGGAAGCCTAGGATTGGTGGGTCCTACAAACCTTACATCCCCCTTTCCCTTGCTGAGATCCCACGCCACCTTTTTGGCTTCCCATACCATGCGAAATTTGTTAAGGAGGGATGGTTTAGTGGGTAGTATGGTGGGCCAGGGCATGCCTTGTCACCATGTACCCTCCCCCATGGCAGATTTTGAAACTTGCATTGTTTTGGTTTTGTAAAAAGGGGACTTTTAGCATGTGGGTAGCTAGGTGGTGGGCCCTTCCCAAGGACCAAGTCATGTCAACCTGCTTTCTTCTCTTGGGAATTTGATCCCTTCCCTTTTGTATTTGGGTTTCTTTTGACTTTGTCATAGGAGATGTTAATTAATGAGTTTATAGGTTAGTTAGAAGTTAGTTGATAATTAAGCTAGTTAATTAGTTTTTGTTTCATATATTGGTTTTAAATCTTTTTTTATAGCATTTTCTCTTGCACATTATATTAATAATGTAGCATGTAATATTAAGTATATAACTTTAATGTGTTAATTTAAATTGGTATTGGAAACTTTTAATGTATTAAATATGTTTTAATTTTTAATTGGTATTTAGTGTATTAAACGTGTTTTAATTTCAATTGGCATTGGGATCATTTAGGGTATCAAACGTGATTTTAATTTTAATTGGTGTTGGAATTATCTATCAATATTATAGTAAATCATTTTAAATGGGAACCTAGCATTATTTGTTTAGATTAATTTATAATGGTGAGATTCATGAATTTAATAGATCATAATTTTTGTCTATAGTATTGGTTAGACTATTAGACGGACGGATTGCTCAGTTGATTCAATTATATAGTTAATGTTAGATTTTAATTTATTATCAAAATAAAAGGGGGGATTCTATTGCTCTTGTATCCTAAGGGATTGCGAATTATGCTCGAGTATAATTAAAAGTAAATTTAAATGTTGAATTAGGAGATATTTTGAATGTCTAAATGAAATGTTAATTTAAAGTCGTATGTTGGAAACTGATGGATTAGAAATGCATGTTGTTTTATCATAGGAGAATAATTTTATTAATGATGTTAGTAGGTTAGGAAATCGGTCTTGATTTTAGTTGTTGGATTTTAATTAATAGTTGATTGATATAGTGAAATTATTATTCAATCTTAATCTTGTCAATATCTAAATGCCTAATGTTAACTGCAATTAAGCTTGAATGGATTAAGTTGCAATCTAGGTTTGAGGTTAAGTAAGGACAACCCAAATCAACATATGTTCCTGAACCACTAACTACCATCATGATTTTAAACAAGATATCAGAGTTAGATAAACCCGAGTTGAGTATTTAGATAACCGTGGAACTAGTTGATGCCCAATTTGCATCTATTATGGCTTGACACTTATTCAGTCTGCGCACATACCTTGTAACTCAAAGGTTAACTATACCTTGCTATTATCCTTCCAACTCTACCCCTGTTAGTTGTACGTACTTATGCGTTTAAAAAAAAAATGTGTGTGTGTTTTGCCCTAGTTTTGGGCATGACACGGATCATGCCAAGAAAAATAAATTCAAAGACTTAGAAACGGTGATATCATGTCTATAAAGAGATAATCTAATTCATTATGAATTAGGGGAGTGAAGAGAGAAGAAGGATGCTAGAGAGAACTGATGAAGAAAAACTTCATACAGTCCTGATCAATCAAGCTGAGGAAAGAGATAAAGATTTTTGTGGACACCGAGCAACAAAGAAGCATAGAATCACTGAGAAGAAAGAAGTGGAGAAAAGGTATTGAAAAGATACATTGATCATAAAGGTATTATGAGCTTACAATAGATCTGAAAATCTGCAAGGTTATAGTTGTGTATGTGAATAGATCATTTACTGCTTCAATTTAACCATTGGATCAGAAAGTCTCTTAACCAAGCAGGAATTAAAAATCCTTTCTATATTGAGATACATCCCAAGGAGTATCAAAAATTTTGATCATGAAGATAGAATGAGATGCTAGATACCATGTTACTCAATACTGAGATACTGAATATGTGTTGCCTACATGACCTCACACACTTGAGCAATTGAGAGAAAAGCATGAGCATAATTGCATGATGATAGAACTTGCTTCCTCACTCTCTGATGCTGAGTTTGAAGATGTCAAAACCTACACCTCTACAAGTAAATGTGGGATAAATTAAAGCCAGTACATGGAGGAGATGCTAATGTACTAAGAGCCAAGGTAGAAAGTCTAAGAGGGAGATTTGATGACCTAAGGATGAAAGAAGGAGAAAATATCACTCAGTATAGCTGTAGAATCAAAGAGGTAGTCAATGCTATCCAAGGAGTTGGAGGTGTACTTGAAGAAGAGACAGTGATAAGTAAAATGCTAAGAACCTTACTGCATGTATATGTTATTAGAGTATCTGCTATACAAGAAATGAAATCAGTAGCAAACAATAATGTTACTCTAGATAGTCTAATTGGTAGAATGATTTCATTTGAGATGAATAACTTTGATAATAGTGTCTTACCATCTATAGAGTTTGCATTCAAATCTTCTTTTAAAAATAAGTCAAGTCATAGACACACTATTAGAAATCATAGTGAAAGTGATAATGATGACCAAGGACTTGATGAGATTGAAGCACTAATGGAAAGAAGATTGTAGAGAGGCAAAGGTAGATACAAAGGAAAATTACCACTTGTATGTTTTAATTGTAAAGAGGTTGACACTTTTCTGCAAGATGTCCTAACAAAAGAAAAGATGACAAAAGCAATGAAAAAATATATGAAAAGAAGTTGGACCGAGATAATAACAAAGATTACCAAAGCAACCGACAATCTGGCTGAAGAGATACCTGAGACTACAAGGAAAAAGGAAATAAAGATTGTTACCTGGCTAAGAACAGAGCTAATGATCCTAACACTGAATCTGATGAAGACATTGAGATGGTATTTGTAGCCATGAAGGATGATTCAGATGAAGAAGAAAGGTATGTAGATACTGCACTCATATCTAAGGTTAGTAAGAATTATGTCTGGATTATAGATAGTAGATGCACTCACCACATGACCGGTGATAAACAAAAGTTTGTCACTTTTGAATACTATAATGGTGGATCAATAAGAATGGGTAATGACACACCTTGTCCAGTTGAAGGTAAAGGAACCATAATGTTGAAGCAGTCATGCAATCACTGTGGAAAACTAGGCCACACATCAAATGTTTGCAAGATAAAAGCTAAAGGTATTCCTAAATATTCCATATCGACATTCATAGGTAAATGTTATAACTATAACAAGAAAGGACACAAAGCACATGAATGCAGTTCTAAGGTGAAACAACCAAAGAAGGAAACCTACATGGAAAAATATTTTCCTACTTGCAAAATGCATGGGAACACATCTCTTGAATGGAGGAAGAAGAAAAAGAAATCATGTAAACCTAAAGAACAAGAAAATTCTCATCAACCGAGAAGATTCGGTAACTCATGTGTTGGGGATTACAACACATGGAAAAACTACCTAACATGTGGTAGATATGGACACATAGCTGAAAACTTCATGAGGAAATGGACAAGAAAATCTAGAAGCTGGACTAACCCCAGAATGACATGCTTACAATGTCATAGGGTCGGTCATCTAAGCAAGGACCGCAGAGAATGAGTGACAGAGTCAAGCACTTTTACCAATGGAAATACTATTGAAGATATCAGGAGAATGAGAAATCAAATGTGGAGGAAAGCTACAAACACTGATGATGTTGGACTAAGCAATACAATTGGTTACACCTTATCCAATGGATCTGGTGATATCACCCCCCCCCCACCTAAGCAGAAATAGTAAGTATGGAACTGCACTATACAAAGTTATATTTTACATTAGTTCCTATATATATTGATAAAATGCAAAACAAGCATGAATAAAGATGCACTATGGTATTACTTGTTACAAATTTGTGAATCCAATCTCATCGGTCAATACATACCGAGAATCGTCAGTATACATATAAAAGCTAAGTTTTTAATGTAAACCGAGCATCATCGGTAACAATGTAAAAATACACTAAAGTCTTAGCTACATACCGAGCTCCGTCGGTGAACATGTGAAAGGTCAATTGAATTGAAACTTACCCCGAGCATTGCATTCTCACTGAGAATGAAGTTAGTATGTTCCATGAGAAACTCCATCTTTGAACACCGACAAGTGGGTAAAACATTTATTGCACCACTTAGGGCATCATCTATAAAAGGGTGATAGAAAATTGCATTCACTCACAAAGCGATTAAGAGCAAAGAGAAGAGTGAAGACTAGAGAAAAGAATAGAGCGACAACTAACGACCAGATTGCAGAGTGACTCACAAGCACATTCATGGCTACTTCGATAGATTAACAGCAGCTACAGTAGATCAAGTGAGTAACTAAGACTCACCGAGCTCACAATTTGTTTATGAAAGAAGCCCTAAATTTCTAGAAACATGGTAACCACATCGTGCATTTCCAAGATCAAGAATTCAAAGGATAAAAAGGTAAATCTAATCAAGAACTCTACATGTGAAGATCCTAAGTATAAATTCTTCCCTGAGGTTGCTTCACAACTTGATGAAACTAGAGCGTTCTCAAGCATACCACCTAGGGTTTTTCTAGTCAAAGATGTTTGATCATATATCCACTGTGAGGTTGCAGAGATCAGAGATCTTGAAGTTGAGGAAGCTTACAAGAAACTTTGCACAGATGGAAACATCAAGAATGAACACAAACACATTGAGGTAAAAGGGTTGACAAATTCCCTAATGTTCCTAAAGGAATTCAAGACTAAGTGGATCTATATAGTTCTTATTTAGGTACATGACCAAAAGATGTGGTTGGAAGAGCTAAAAACAATCACCAAGGATGTAATACACGCAATAGCTAGTTATCCAGTAACCGACAAGGTCAAAGCACTCAGACATCCTCCTCACCCTGATATAGAAAATATGATAGGTGCAGTATGGGATGGCAGAGGTTAAAAGGTAAAATCCATCATCGATCCAGAACTAAATTTTGGTGCATGTGTACTAGGATACAAGGTATTCCAAGCCAGCCAGTTAAACAACATAGCATGCGAAGTAGTTGACACTGCCCATAAGATTGTGAAGAAGGGATTACAATTGGACCTATCCAAGCTTCTACTTAAGCAATTGGAGGAGAAAATGAGGACAATTACATCAGCAAGGACTAATTCATATAAGTTTGGATCACTCCTCATGTGTACATTTTTATATTTCCATAACCTTTTTTTATCTATCAGTAATGTCAATTGGGACACTACCCAACTAGTGACAATTCAAATTGGTGAATTTATTAAGTCACTAGGGGAAAACTTTACATCGGTTATGGATGCATATTTTATCGAATTCAAAGATAGAATGGAAATGAGAATGAGGATGCCTGAGCAACTGGTGGAAAAGTATAAGGATGATATATGTTTCATAGTGGATATCGACACCACCTTGATCAAACTAGTTGTACCGAGGATAGCATGGTTAGCACCACTTGATTATGAAATCAACATTGATCAAGCCACAAATTCTATTGAAGAATTACTAAATGAGGCAATTGACAAATCACTACCAAGATTTGGCACATATGAAGAAGCTAAGTCCATAATTAAAATAGGCCTAGTAGTAAAGAAGATTGACCGAAAGAAGACAAAAATGGTAAAAACACTTAAGAAGAAGTTTTCAGTTGATGATGAAGAAACATAACAAAAAGATGACACCGAGGGAAAGTCACCCATCAGTGAAGATGAACAAGTAAGTGACTCTGAGTCAACTGAGTCTGATGCACCACCTGCAAAGAAACTAAGAACTAATGATGCATCAAGGATGAGGAGTCAAACTACAAAAGATACACACTCACCACTGGTCAAGAAAGGAACAGTGAGGACTTACAAAAGAAAGCCTCAAACTGGGAAACAGGCACCGAGGCAAAGAAGAAAATACATCCAAGGAAAAGAAGATAAGGATGACACTGAGAAGGATGAGAAAGAACAAGGAGATCAAATAGAAAATAGAAAAGTTCCTACAATAATTGATGAGATTGTTGCATCAATCTTCAAGACAGGTAGCATATAAAATCCTAAGATTAGATAGTGGCTAACTCTGAAACCCGAGGATCAGGTTAACATAGAAGAAGCCATCATTTAGGAAATGATTGCATTCAAGTATATACCTGTACAATTTGATAAGATGATGCCACAAGAACTTAATAACAACCTATCAAGAAGGTGAACATATGCACTAAAAACTAAAAAATAGATAAAGGAAAGATCCCTAGTAACAATTATGCACCCGAGTCAAAGATGGAATAAATTGGTGAAATGATGAAAAAGCATTCAAAGAAGTTCTCAGCAAAATTGAGATCCTACAAAGTACTAAAGGGAAGCCTAATAGAGCTTGACAAAGAAAGCGATAAATATTGGCGAGAAATACGTAATCTACCTCCAGAGGATACAAGCCCAGAGAAGGTATTAGCTCTTACCGAGAACCCTCCCAATGAAGAGAAACAGTCTACACTGAGCCCAGAGCACATCATTCTAAATGACACTGAGGATGTCAATCCAGTTGATCTGAAAACATAGGCAAGCCAGGTCATGGATGACATACCACAGATCTTACAATCATTAAAGGATAGTACAGATGAAAAAATCAAAGATATAACTATAATAGATATCACTGGAGATAATCCTGTAGATGAAGTAAAGAATGATGAAGATATTAATGTGATCACTGATCAAGGAGAAGAAAATGAAAAGGAAACATAGGATGCTACACGGGTAAATATACCAGGACAAATGACATTATTGATACAAGCTATCAATATCATCTCAGAAGAAAAGGAGAAGATGCCTCACCATGATGCAAGCATACCTGAGGATAAGGGTGATGGGGAGAAGAAAAGCACAAATGGTGAACAAAAAGGTACTAGTGGAGAAGAAAAACAAGGTGATGCCAAGGATACCAAGGAAGAGAAAGTTGTAGACAAAAATAAGGTTGATGTAGATACATCTACAACCAACCAATACATGAATACCGAGTAGAAAGATAAGGGCACAACACCTCCAAAGCCTTCACCAAGTAAATCAGGCCAAAAAAAGGAACTTGCTATGGTACTATATACAAGTGCTTCCACTACAATTGCAAAGAAGAAGAAGAATAAAAATCTAGACACATTGGATGAAATTATTGACATACCAGACTATGATCCTAGGACATTGGATCCAGAGTCACTTACAAAGTATGGTGAACTTTGTAAAAGAAAGTAAACTCAGGACAAGCTCAAGAAGGAGCATAAGAACTCCCAAGTCCTGGAGACAACCAAAGATATACTATTAAAGATTATAACTGACACAGATATTGATCAAAGTGCCCATATACATAATCAATTAGTAGTTCTTACCAATGAAAAGGGACCAACTAGAAAAATTGTCAAAGAAGATGACACAGTTGATATATTAGTGAGTGCAGTAAAAGATCTTGCTGCTAACACTAGCAATATGTGGGAAATAAATGACCAAGTGACTAAAACTTTTAGTCACGTGACTAAAATTTTTAGTCACATGACTAAAACTGATCATGTTCTACCCATGTTTTGCAATACACAAATATAAATGACTAAATAAATGACCAATTTGGTCATCGGGTAAAATCACTACTAAAATGACTAAATAAATGACCAATTTAGTCATCGGGTAAAATGACTAAATAAATGACCAAATTGGTCATCAAGTAAAATGACCAATTTGGTCATCGGGAAAAATGACCAAATAAATGACCAAATATTTCAGTTTAGGTACCTAAAATGAACCTCACATTTCAATTTGGTGCTCTTAGTTAAATAAACTTCATCTATTTTAGGATTCAATGCAAGGCTAATTGATTGGTTTTCTACTTTCAATTCRTTTCAAGTTCACAATCTAGCCTAAGTAGGATTCTTAATTGATTCAATTTTGTTAAATATCAGTGATTAAGTGAAAAATGACTTTAAAATAAACATGCACACTTGTTTTAGGAGCCTAAAATGAACATCAAACTAGTTTAGGGTTTATTGGTTATCTTCTTGGTTAAGTTG
>MU223462.1:320413-343673 GCA_018584345.1 Thuja plicata
AGAGAAGTTCTAAAAGCTATAACCACTAGACTGCCTTAAAATGATTACTTTCAATTTCTCAGAATAAACAAAACATAAGTCCTTATTATATGGCCCATAAAGAAAATTTAAAAACCATCAAATTCTTCAATTTTGTTGTACAAAATTTAGCTGCATCATTATACATGGTATGATTATTATTTCAAAGGTACTAGCTCAATGGAAGAGCACCTACTTTACAAGTAGGAGGATGGTCATTCGATTCCATCGTGCCCTAATATGACTAAATATATGACTAAATTAATGACTAAATATATGACTAAATAAACAACTAAATAAATGACCAAATAAATGACCAAATATATGACTAAATAAATGACTAATTCAATGACCAAATCAATGACCAAATAAACGACCAAATAAACGACTAAATCAATGACCAAATGAACGACCAAATAAATGACCAAATAAATGACTAAATCAATGACCAAATCAATGACCAAATTAATGACCAAATAAACGACCAAATAAATGACTAAATAAATAACCAAATAAATGACTAAAATAGTTTAGTCATAAATTTGGTCGCGAGATAAATGACTGGCAATAAACTACCACTGATCACGTGACCAAATTTGGTCATTTATCTATAATTTTTGGTAGTTTATTTGGTCATATATTGTTGTTTTTGTACTAGTGTAAAATGGACAAAAATGATAGGGGAGGTTACCGTGATAATAAATACTCAAATCAAAGGTTTTATAAGCAACCTAACCTGAGGGATTACCCATACAAAACAAACTATAATAATGGTAAGCATATCTCTGATGATCAAGAGAACCTAAAAACCAAGGAAACCCCTGATACCCTAAAAATGAATAGTACAAATTATGTTGAAAACACTCCTTGGTGTGAAGCCTGCAATATGCCACATTCTTCATATCAATGTGTGGTAGTCCAAGCCTTATTTGATCAAATGGAAGAGAGGGATGAACAAATGGGTGTAGGGAAAGAAGGTCCTGTCATTAATATGTTTACAGTAAAAAAACCTTATCCTTGGTTTTCAGATAGTAATCCACCCTCTGAGAATTTGAGTAAAGAAGAAAAATTTTATCTAGAACATCAGTCACAAATTACTCCTTATCCAAATGATAAGGTTGATACTATGTCACAAGTAACTATAAATATGGTAGGAAATGATAAGTCAATTTCTCATTCCAAAATTCCTACTGATGAAGAAAAAAGATCCTTGACTGCTACAGCCATCAATAAAGCCATAAATGCATACAATTTGATAAATAGGAGAGTGGAGCCAGCTCAAGGTAAATTTATACCTGCATATATCAGAAAAGATTCCCCTCAAGGTACTAAAGATTCTCTTATCAAGGAAAGCAAAGATAAAAAGTCTGCAAGACAAACAAAACCTTTTTTTGATCATAAGGAAAAGGAAGAAACAAAAGAGGAGCAAATAGCCAATGATAAAGCCAAGAAAGGTATAAATATGGGTGATGTATCCTCTGAATTTCTCATGTTTGACATGAAACATGCTCTGACTCGGATGAAAGTTTTAGTTCCATTGATGGAGATGCTGAAAATAAAACAGCAAAAAGAAGTTGCATTAGCACTGAGAGGGATAGATGATGTCTCCATGTCAAACCAAGAGAAAACATCCTTTACTTCAAATGATGGTAAAAAGGAAAGTCCACCTGTCAAGGAAAAAGAATAACAAATGAAAGGAAAAGAAAAAAGCAAAGAAATTTCCAATATCTATATTGGTAATGTAATTACTCAAGAACCCTTGTCTGTTGATCCATTCTATGTCACTCTATTTGTTAATAACTTCTTAGTAAAGAATTTCATGATAGACTCAAGTGTTGTAGCAACTGTAATGTCATATCATGTCATGAAAGAATTAGGCTTTCAAGTCACCACCCCTGCTGGAAGTTGTTATGCAATGGATAATAGGGAGGTTCTTGTGATAGGAACATTGAAGGACATTGAAATAAAAAAAAATTCTTTCCCAGAAGCTACTTATGTGATGGACATAGTTGTTGTAGATACCAAGCCCTATTATGGTATTCTTCTGTCAAGACAATAGGCAGCAGTAGTGGGTGGAAGATTTCAATTAGACTTATCTTATCCAACAATTCATGTAAATGGTAGTGAGTTCAAGTTGTATAGAGAACCTCATTCACCTGTCATGGTGGAGATGGTTATGCCTGACCAATTGAATTGTTGTGTAGACATTGATATGGAAAACTTTGTTCTGAAAGAGATCAAGCCACAATTAAGAAATACTGATCCAATTGTTTATGAATTTTTGTTGCAACAAGATGGACTATGGAAAATGTACTTTGATGGAGTATGCTCCAAAGAAGGATCAAGATCAAGAGTTCTATTCATATCCCCATCAAGTATTACTTTTAAATACTCTTTCCTACTAGCCTTTCATTGTACAAATAACACTATTGAGTATGAAGCTTTAATATTGGGAATGGATATAGCCATTAAACATGGTATCAAATGTTTGAAAATCCATGGAGATTCCCAATTGATCATATCTCAGATAAGGGAATAGTATGCCGCCAAAGATGATAAACTGAAATTGTACAAATATGCAATTTGGGATAGATTAGAATTCTTTGATGCTTTTAACATCCTTTGGGTAGAAAGATCAAATAACATAATGGCAGAATTTCTTGCTAATGTTGCCCTAAAAAATAATGATGTTAACCTTACTGGCATATCTATGGTAGAAGTAAAAAATAGACCAGCCATCCCTGATAATATCCATAACTCATAAGTGTTTGAGGATGATAATGACATTCTTAGATTTATCAAATGTATAGATCAATATGATGGCCAGAAAATTGACTGCGAATCTTTAGTAGCAGTTGTAGATGGTAGGGAATATATTTTTGATCAAGAATTTATTTGTCTAGCTACTCATCATATTCCCAAAGGATTTGTTGAATTGGAGGACATGTTTAGTATAAATGACAACTATATGTCCCAGAAATCCAGTGCAAAGGTAGGAGATTTGGAAGAAATAAATCTAGGATCTGAGACATCTCCTTAGTTGGTCTATATTGGTAAAAATCTGGATAGGAATGTGAGATTGAATCTAATAAGGTTGCTGAAAAAATATAAACATGTTTTTTCCTATTCTTATGAGGATTTGAAAGCCTATAGAAAAGACTTGTTTTAGCATGATATCCCACTTAAGGAAGATGTGAGACAATTCAGGCAAAAAAAAAGGCCTATTAACCCACTATTGGCTACTAAGTTGCAAATGGAATTCATGAAGTTGAGGGATGCAGGCATAATTCAGCCTATCATACATTCATCTTGGGTTTCTAATTTGGTCCCTGTGAGAAAGAAGAATGGGGACATAAGATTATATGTTGACTTTAGGAACCTGAATGTAGCCTCACTAAAAGACAATTATGGGTTACCTAATATGGAGGCTATGTTACACAAGGTCACTGGATGTGATCTATTGTCTATGATGGATGGTTTCTTAGGGTACAATCAGCTTCTGGTCAAAGAATCTGAACAATTCAAGATAACATTTACCACTCCTTGGGGTACTTATGTGTATGCTCGCATGCCTTTTGATTTAAAAAATGTTGGTGCAACTTTTCAAAGAGCCATGGATGTGGCCTTTATGGATCTCATAGATGTTCTTATGGTATTTTACCAAGATTATTTGACATCCTTTTCAAATAAAATAGAAGACCATTGTAACCACTTGGAGAAGGTCATGATCAAAGCATTGGAATATGGGGTATCATTGAACCCAAAGAAATGCCACTTTGTTGTCACTGAAGGAAAACTTTTAGGTCACATAGTGTCCAAAGACAGAGTAAGAATAGATCCATAAAGAGTTGAGGCTATTAAAAAATTACTTGCTCCTAAAAATTTGAAAGGCATACAATTATTTTTGGGACAGATCAATTTTGTAAGGAGATTTATTGCAAATTTTGCAGAACTAGTCAAGCCCATAATAAAGCTACTGAAAAAGGTTGTGAAATTTGAATGGGATCAAGAGGCACAGTTAGCTTTTGAGAAGATAAAACAAGCCATCCAAGAAGCCCCTATCTTAGTATCTCCTAACTATACCAAACCTTTCTCTTTATTCACATTTTCTTCTTTTCATACTATTGTTGCAGTCTTATTGCAGAAAGATGATGAGGGATTTGAACATCCCAAAGCATTTTTAGCAAATCTTTACAATCAGCTGAGTTGAATTATCAGTTGATGGAAAAGAAAGCTTATTCCTTGGTAAAAGTAGTCAAGGCTTTCAGGCCTTATCTTGTATGTACAAAAGTAAATTCATATGTTCCTCATGTTGTTGTAAAAGACAGCTTTGTCCAAAATGAGGTAACAGGAAAGAGATGTAAGTGGATAAACAAAGTTCAAGAATTTGATTTGGAAATTCATATCACAAATTTGGTGAGGGGACTAGGCTTGGAAAAATTGATGACAGAAGAAAATTTGGACTTAGTTCAAGTAAATAGTGTTGCTACATGTGAAAATTTTGTTACAAGTATTGAAATGCAACCATGGTATACTGACATTGTTTATTTTCTTAAAAATGCTAGTTGCCCAGGAAATTTGAATGATAACCAAAGGAGAAGCCTAAGGTTATAGGCTTAGAAATATGTTCTTTTGTAGGGTGAATTATATTGGAAAAACATGGATGGGGTACTGTTGTTATGTCTTGATAAAGGACAATATTAAAAAATCTTGAAAGAAATGCATGTTGGGATGTGTGGAGGACATTACTATGCCAAATCAACATCTCACAAAATTTTAAGGGTGGACTATTATTGGCCTTGTTTATTTCAAGATACTCATGCCTTTGTCAAAAAGTGTGAACCCTGCTAGAGATTCTCCACCAAGATGAATTTTTCGGGAGCTTTGTTATTGAATCACATAGTTGCAAAAGCCCCTTTTACCATGTGGGGAATGGATTTCATTAGAGAATTTGTTGAGAAATCAAGTGGGGGTCATAGTTGGATTTTGTTAGTGACTGATTACTTTACCAAATGGGTGGAGGCAATTCCAACTAAAAAATTTGCAAGTGCAGTTGTCATTGAATTTCTGATGAACAATGTGATCACTATATTTGGTGTTCCAATCAGCTAGTAACGGAAAATGTTATTTGATTTAGATTTGAAGAGTTTGTTAAATTTTGCTCTGATATGGGAATTGTCATTTCTTACTCATCCCCTTATCATCTACAAGGTAATGCGCAAGCAGAATCAAGTAACAAAATTATTTTGCAAATTTTGAAGAAGACCCTAGAAAATAACAAAAGAGCCTGGCATGCAAAGTTAAAACTTGCCTTATGAGAAGACAGAATCACTGTCAAGAAAGCCACAAGAAAATACCATTTTGAACTGGTGTATGGTTTTCATTCAAGAATTCCTATTAATAATTTACTTCCAATTTATAATTTCATCCAGGATGAAGAGATTGAGGTTTCTGAACCTATGCAAGAGAGAATGGTGCAGCTAGTAGAATTGGATGAAATGAGGAGAGATATTCAGAGGGAGAATATCAAACTGCAACAAAGGATGAAATACCTTTTTGATAAAATAGGACATGATAGAAAATTTCAGCCTGGTGATTTTGTATTGCAATGGAATGACAGGGCTGAAGACAAAGGCAAACATAAGAAGTTTGAATCATTATGGTTAGGGCCTTTTTTATCTGTCAAACTTTTGGCAAGGATTCATATTTCCTCAATCCTCTTGTGTTGTAACTACATACTGTGTTATATTGGCTCAACTCTGGTGTTTGTTTCTCCTGAGAGTAATATTCTTGTTGGAAACTAATTTAGTTGATGCGTACTTGAATAAGTTAGGGAGAAACAAAAACTATATGGAAATATTTTTTACCTTTCTGTCAAGCATATCAAACTTTTTTTAATAATGCGGGTTGGAGGCGCAAAGGATTAGTTACATTGGAAGCTTAGTTGTTTGTCTTCTTCTGGTTATTTTGTGTCATATGGTTTAAAATTATAACAAGTATTTTTTTTTTGTCTGAAGCTTGTTGGCCCCCTTGTTTATAGAAGGGGATTTCAGGGCCTTAAATGGGGGCTCCAGTTTTGATAGTCCTGGTAGAAAGACTTAGCTTAGAATGAGTAACACTGTAATTTTCCTAGAGAGCAATTTAAGTGAATGTGTCTTAAATATAATGAAGGTTTTCCTTGAGTTTGAAATTTTTACTGATTATTGTATAACAAAGATAGCAGAGAATTTTATTGAAATATAGTATCGGTTCAGATCTCTCCAATGTATAATATTGCTATGTTTTGAATGAACGGAATCATGAGTTTTATTCATTGAGTGCATTGTAGATGTATGTAATATTTATTTTATGCTTTGATCCAAATGGTCAATTAAATGATTGGTTAGGATTGCAAATCTGACAAGGTTATACAAGGGTTGTGATAATAAAGTTGGGCTGGGGTTACTGTTGAAGGTATATTGTAAGGAAATACTCTTAGATCATATGCTATGGATGAATCTCTATTGTAAGATGTTGTATTACTGATGACTCAAATACCCAATGGGATAAGGCATTGATATTATCTTTTGTGGGTCTTACAAATATGTTGTCATTCAGACTCATGTTATTTCTTGTTGCAACAAAATTAGTTAAATCATGAATACCTTTACTTTTGTTGTATGTTGTTAAATTATTTCATCTCTATAGGAACAATAGAATGGTGTGTACTAAGAGGGGAGGGGTGAATCAGTGCCCTTAAAACTTTTATCAATTAACACTTAATTCTTTAGTAATCAATTCATTGCATTAACGACCATAGATGTTTTTCTATCGTATGCATGTAATATCAAAACATAAACTTAATTGCATGTAAACATTCATAGAAACATTCATGAAATGTAAGTACACATGAAACAAGAATTGGTAACACAGAAAACCCCTGTTAGAAGGTAAAAAATGTGGTGGGGATGAAACCCACAAAGCTTCACTATCTGTAGAATGGAAGGTATCGGTTAAGGCTACAAGTTTGATAACTTCTGATGATCTTACCCTATTAGGAGTAACAATTTAGACTGGTTAGGTCTACTCGGTTAAGAGATGTAGAAACACTATTTAGTGTGCACCCAGTTAAGAGATTTACATAAGGATTGTTAAATCCACCTTCTTAAAGGATTTATTATATTTTCTACACTTATTAGAATGCAATAAAAAATACTTATTGACCTGATTATATGCAATCTTGAACTTCTAAGTACAGATCATTTAAGTTCACAATGTATGTGTATCACCTATAGTGATTGATTAATACCTATGTTCTGCTTGGTAGCCTTGAATCTTTTTCTTCATAACTAATTTCATCTTTTTCTATCCTTCTACATAAAAACCTTTGTCTAATCCATAGATGTCTGTTGTGGCTACAATCATTGTTGTCTGATTGATTTCTACATCTATTTATACAATATATTGACCTATCTAGGTTTCATGCTTTACAATAAAAACTCTATGATCAAAGGTTTACAACTTGACCTTGATCTCCTAGTTTTCATGTTTTCAATTAGTTAGACTAATTAAACAATTACATGTGCTTTACTTGTCCCTCAAGAAATGGTTTTAAGGGTAAGCATAAAGCTAAATATAAAAGTTAAGTGTTTTATCTAACATGTAACTCAAATCCACATTTCTCATAAATAAAGTTGTCTCTCAGTAGACTGGTGCTCGGGTTGCTCTGTAGTCTTTCATCAGTGATTTCCTTATAGAAATACTGCTTCTTGTGTTTCTTTGTAGACTGTCTATTGGTTTACAGTTTAGACTATGTTGTCAATTTACACTAGGACCATTATGTCGGTGATTGTGCACTTAGCATTTTTGGTGACCTTTGTGAACTATTGTGTCGGGTTGCACTGTAAATGTGTCTTTCAGTGATCATGTTACATACAATTTAAAAATTGTTTTCTTTGTATACTAATGACAAAATATGATCATCAATCTCCCCTTTTGACATTAGTATCAAAAACTTATTTGTGCAAAACTAAATTTTTTAGTATATACACCATGTGTTTATTTTTTCAATATGACTCCCCCTATGTGCATGCCTCGGTATAGTATATGTACATGTTTCTTCCTTTACACATATATACATATTATTCCCCTTTTATTATATCCCCCTTTCATCATATCATTTCCCCCTTTTTTGAAAATAATGACAAAAGGGGTAATACTTACCATTTGTCAAAAATGTGGGAATGGGATTTCTTTATGTCTTCCATCATCTTCTCCCATTTCTCTTTAAGGTGCTCAACGGTCATGAATTCCAAGGTGGGTCTAGTGTGCATATCATATATGCTCTCTATAATAGACATCTCTAGGGTGGCAATGAATATTCTCACCGAAGTCATATGTTGTTGCAATAATGTGAGATTTGGTAGTAGTAGAGCTTGGAGATAGGTTACCTCATCTCAGATTTTGGATTCTGCCTCTTGAATATCTAGTCTCAACCATTTATATTTTACTAGCTTCTCATAATGCAACTTGAATGCATTGTCATCGGTTGTAAGGCCTTGTGCACTTGCCTTAAGATCTTCATCAATTTTGGCCAACTTGTCACTATGCTTGGTAGTGAAAGTTTCTAATGTGCACAAATTTTGAATTATGTTTACTACTTTTGATATTATCAGTTCTATAGTAGTAACTATTTTAGAAATTTTTACCTTTTGTTCTGCCACTTCCTAGCTGATTTTCTCTATAAGGTTGTATAGATAATTCTATTCAGCACATTCTTCTATTGCTTTGTCTACATCTAATGAAGAACATGAGTTTCCAATGCATGGAAAATTCCTAAAAAATTTCTTCAATTGAATCAATTTTTCCATGCACAGTAGTTGTATCTTATGTACAGGTGTGTTTCCTTCTGTTGTGTGTTTCTTTCCCAATTGTATGTTTATTTTAAGCAACAGGTTAGTGCAGTTGTGTTCTACTTTCCCAAAGATCTGTTATTGTAAACTTGTGTTTAAGCATCCTTAGAGAGAGCCACTGTTGATTAGATTTATGGTTTTGAAACATGCTAGTAAATTTTTGGTTCCTAATGGTTATTTTTGCTTGAAAATGACAAAATCTTGTCCAAAGTTGTCAAATTTCCCTGTAAATTGTCATGTCCAAGCTTTGAAATGGTGAAAATTATGAAAAACCCTATGTCTTAGGTCAGTCTTCATGTGTATTCAAGCAAAAACCTAATTTTTCTTGGCTCATTCTAATTTCAAGTTACTTTATCAAGTAACTTAAGTGACCATAAGATCATGTGTCTCTTTTAAATGGGTTCGCGTTCAATTTATCCTAAGATTTTAGCACTTTAATGATCCTAAAGTTTGAAGCCTACAAGTCTTTTATCTAAAATTATGTGTTGAGCTAATATGTTTTAATCCAACGGTCCACTTAATGACTTAGTCCTGAGATGCACAGAATCTATCTCATAAGTCATTAAGCGGTGATGACACATGTTTATGGAGGGTCCAGCATAAGTTGAAGCTTAAGTAAAATAGCATATAGTTTCTGCTTCATCCAACGGTCCACTTAATGACTTAGTCTCAAAATGATCAAGATCTATCTCATAAGTCATTAAATCTGAATGACGCATGTCCCTATGGTGACGTGGGCCTTGTTGCATAAATTTTGACGGAGATTAAAGTGCAAATAGATCCAATGGTTCGCTTAATTGCTTGTGATCAAGATGTGCAAGATCTAACATGTAAGTCATTAAGTTATGACGCCATGTGTCTTGGAGGGTCTAAGATTTGTGAAAAGTTGTGTGATAAACTACAGTCAGATTCCCTTTTGATCCAACGGCTAATTTAATAGCTTAATCCAAATATGTGCAAGATCTATCATGTAAGCCATTAAGTCGTGTTGTTGCATGTGCTAGAGATGACGTGGGTTACACTAACATGAAGCTGACCACAGATTAAAGTGTTGATAGTTTTAAAAAGATCCAATAGCTAACTTAATAGTTTAATGATAAAGTGATTGAGATCTAACATGTAAGCGATCAAGTTGTGCTGCCATGTGTCCCAGTGGGTCTAGCTGTGGTTGTAAGAAGGGAGTTAAAGGTTGAGCATTTAAAGGTTAATTTGATGGTTGACTTAATTGGTGGGTGATAAAGTGATCAAGATCTATAGTATAAGTGATTAAGTCATGTTGACGCGTGGCAGTTGGCGAGCCCAGCACAACACAAGGATAAGATAAAGAGGATGCATTTTGAAAAGTATCCAACATCTCACTTAATGACTTTAGGTAAAGATGAGGAAGATCTAGTGTATAAGCCATTAAGTGGTGTTGACGCATGTCCAAGATGATAAAGTTGCATCTGCAGTTAGTAAAGTATGGGGTAAAGTAACTGGTGGTCAGGTTAGAAACAACCGAATGACTGACTTAAAGGCTTATGATGGAGATACATGAGATCTAATGTTTAAGCGATCAAGTCATGCTGACACGTGTCCAAGATGAATAGTGGTTTCTGTAAAGTGATGAGAGCCACATGATAGATGGGATGTTGATAAGATCTACGGTTCAGATTTAAAATTTTAAGACTAGTTTCAATGAACCATTGAGCCGCGAATGTTCAAACAAGATGAATTTATTACAAAGCGTGTGGCCACCTCAGTAAAATTCAATGCAAGATATTGATTTGATTGAGAATATATTTCATTACTTGACTTTGAAGTTGCCATAACCACTGAAGTGATTGAAGCGAAATAGAAAGTTGCAATAATCTTGCGCTCTATGTTACAAATTGCAAAATGGGTAAGTTTTTTGTTATCATACTTCTGAAGCATTAGAATTCATACTTGCAGTAGGGTTTCAAGTTCTGAAGAATAAACAGAGTGTTGATAAACACTGATACTATTACTATAAGAAACCCTAAATTCAAAAATGGCCTCTAGAATTGAATTCACTGGTAAAATTAATTACAAAGACCAGAATGTGCGGGATGGTCTTTTACAATAGTTGAATGGGTCCACCAATGACTATACTCAAATAAAAAAATTAGTGCCTGTAAGTCCTCATTTTAGAGTCGGGGAGGGTTTATATGATCTAGGAAGATGGGCTAAGGATGCCAGGGTTAGTATAAATGGTCTCAGTTTATTTAGAATTGCCTTCAGCCAAAGGAATGCTCCTATCCCAGACTATAATATATGGGATTTGGATGTTGGAAAATTAATAGTTCCTGGAGTGTTTATGGACACAGATTTGTTGATCATAATTTCCAAAACTTATGATAAGGTGTCTAGGGTTTTGAGAGATATAGATGGGAACATCTTATTGAATGTCAGAGCTGATGAGCTAAGAACATTTTTCAAGTTGAGTGACCTTTCTATTCAGATGGATGACATATATTTTGAGTACTTCAAAGAAGTGTACAAGAATCAAAGGAAATACTTCATAATTGGGCCTTTGAAAGAGTGTTTCAATAAGATTGGGGGTTAAATTGTAGTAGGCCCTAATACACTAGAGCCCTTCAAATCAGATTATTTTAGTGGCAAGGTCAGAGGGATGTATAGTTGCTTATGTTATGTTCTGGGAGAAGATGAGGAGACAACAATGCTCATTCACTTTATGCTTATGAAGGTTCAAATTTTGCATCCACATTTGTCTATTTTCTTTGACTTTTCTAATTACACTGTTGATCTAATGCATCAAGATCTAGTAGGCATAAAAGAGTATAAGATAGTTAAGCCATTTGGATGGTACTCTATGATAATGCACATGATCTTGTATAATAATGCTGACTATTTTGAGCAAGAAATGGATCTTGCCAAATTTCAAGATGATGAAGAGTTTCCAGTTCAGCTATGGAGTACAGACTTTTCTTGGGATAGGAAAGAGGTAAGTCTTATCAATTATGATAGATGTTTTTCCTTTAGGCTCAGAGAATTGTTATGCACAGAAAACCCAAGGATTCACATAGATGTGTTAAGATTTTTGAGACCAATGGAGTATGTTAAAGAGTTTCAAATTGTTAACAATTGGGGTGACTTCATTCTATATCCTATTTCAATAGTTATTAGGGTCTATAGTTTTGGATGAACTCCAAATGTCCTCCCTTATAGGGTTCCACTCAAAATAGGCATGCATAAATTCTTAGACAACTGGGTGGGTTACAAGAAGAATCATTGACTTGAAAAATGAAAGGCATCATCTTCCCAACCATCACAAAAGCACACCAGTTCATTATCACTAAAGGAGGATGGACCCAATTTCACAAATACTTGGAGCCTTACCAGTTGGCAGCATTAGTGGCAAGATGTGCAAATAATGAGGGATTCATCAGTGACATGTTTAGAAAGAGAACTAAGTGTTTAGCTTTAGAACATTAGTTTAATTTCCCTGAGGATATTATTAGAAATGAATTTGATTTGATGGAGCAAGAGATCAAGAAGGAGAAGTGGTTAGTTTATAAGAAATTATTAGATTTTGTCCATAATTTTGATAAAGCATGTGATCCCTTGAAAGAATTTATGCCCTAGGCAAAGAAGGTGGAATCCTTGATGAGCATTTTTGAAGACATTATGCAAACCTTAGACTAGAAGAAGAAGAAGGTAATGGAAATAGAGCCATAAAAGGCTAAGGCTATTTTGAGTAGAGCTACACAAGGAAGGGTTGTTCCAATAGGGAAATATGTTGTGTACCAGCGGAGAGGATATAGCACAATCTTTCCAAGAGTTGAAAAGACCTCCGATCCAAAAGGGAAAAGAACATTAGACTCCAGTACCCAATCATTTCCATCTCCAAAAAGGAAAAGGGTGGAAGGAAGAGATCAACAACAAGATGATATTTATTCCCCTTCCCAATCTCCCCTGTACATGGATGAACAGGCCATTGTTGAGAAATTAGTGCAAATGGGAAATACATGACATGTCTTTGTTATAGCCTAGGAATTGCAAGAAGGAGTGCCAGAGGCACCCAAACATGTTGAAATGGACTTAACAGTAGCTGAGTTTTCTAGGAAGGAATTGGATCCTATCACTAAGAAAGATGGTGATGAATTCCTGTCAGATGATCAATTTGTTAAAGCAAGGGCTTTTATTCAATTCCTTTGGAGAATTCACATTAATGAATTCAGAAAGAAATGTCAGAAGTTGCAAGATGATCAACCTAATAGAAATAAAGATGACATTGAAAAGGAAGTAAAGTGGGAGATGGTATCTAAATTTGACCAATTCACTCCTAAAGAAGGCAGAGAATTAGTAAAGAAAGAAGGAGTTCTCATTCTGCCACAGTGGGATCTTTTTGATGCCATTGTCTTTGATGTTGTTAGAAAAGAGACTAAGCCAATGCATACTAGTGGAGCATATACTGGTGTTAAATTTAGTGAAGACCATGCAACACTAGTAATATGGTCTATAAAGAAGAAAGACAATAAGAGAACTGGTGAAGATGATCATGTTGAACACTCAGGAAGCCTATTAGTAAAGAGAGTTGCAAATGCCTCAGGGGTAGAAGAAGCTAGCCTTACTCTAGAATCAGCAAATTTGGCATGAAAGTAGCTGAGAAACAGGAAGAAGAAATCAAAAGCCTGAGGGAAAAATATGAGATAGTCATGAAAGCATATAATGATGAAAGGGTAAAGTCCATTGAAAAAGATAAGAAAATTGCTATCTTAGAGGGAAAACAAATATCTCAATTTTATCCTCAAAGGATGATAACACAAGATCCACATCAGCCTGGTACAACCAACCCAATAGTAACTTTCCCTCCTTCCCCTATGCCATCAAGTCCTGTTACACAAGCAGACTTGGAATTAGAAAAAGAAAAACTAATTGTTGAAAGGACCAAGTTAGAAGAATCAAGGAAGAAATGGATTGAAGAGTTTGCAGCATTTAAAGAAGTAGAGGCATGGGTACAACAAAGTTATTCTGATAAAATACATGCCACTCTCATGCAGTGTACTAAGGAATTAAGTCCTACTGCCATTTATTTGCTAGGAAAGAAAATTATTAGCATAATAAATGAGTATGATACACATAAGGATAAGTGGAGCATGATCATAGATAGATGGAAAGGAAAGAAGGCTGAATTGAAATTTTTCTATTCCACATCCAAGGAAGAAAACAATATTGATATTGTTTTAATAAACACTTATAAATGCTTGAAATTACTAATGGACATGGACATAAAGAGAAGCATCATCATTAGGAAGGTAGAAATTTTGAGGAAAGAATATTATAAGGATCGATATGAGATGTTTCCTAACCTTTTCAAGAAGAGTGGTGAAATAAAGAGTGAAGCATTGTGGCTAAGACAAATGAATGAGGCATTGGCAACCAGGACCAACAATATTATTACTTTGGAAAAGCACGCTTTTGTTTGTCCAAATTGTGAAAATAATTGGCAAAGCCAGGGCATTTTTTGAATTCTGGAAAGAGGAGATTGAGAAGGAATGTTTCAGTTGGGCTGAGATTAACAGAATAAAAGATGAAGTCATTGGTTTCTCTTGGCCAAGTGATGAGGTGTATACCTCCTGGAAGGACAGATACAATGTAGTTGATCAGGGAGAAGATGATAATGTGTAACAAGCAACAAATGACAATGCTTCTCAACAGTTTGAATGAGACAGGCAAAGGCAAAAGATTCTACATCAACAAGATCAAGGAAAAAAAATTCTAGATGGTTGTTTTTGAACAAGTTTAAAGAAATTACAATAACCAGGCGATCAGAGAAAAAACTACTTTGAATATCTTCTAACAAAAGTGGTTATCATTCTACTTGTTATTTTTTCCTATATATGGGTTGTAGGTTTTGTCTTATAGCTTATTCATCTGAAGTTTGTTGCATCCTTGATTTTTTAAGGTTTACAAGATGACTAAGGCAAACTATATATTGAAAGTTAGAAGAGTTTGAAAAGGATGGTGAATTTACAACTGCAAACCAGACTTGATATTTTGTTTAGTTTTTTCAACTTTGGTCTATCTGAATGTATTGAAGCAGAAAGATATTAATAAAATGCAGTGGAATCTCCTATTTTAGAGCTATGGTGTCTTTTTGTACTTTTGTGCATGCTCTTGTATGTTTATTTTGTAAGGCATTTCTAAACATACTGGTTATAAAGTAACTATGCAATTACTTGTGAGTTTCCTTCAAGGGAGTCATCCTTGTGAGTAATTCCAGAGGGCTAGGTATTAGTATGAAAATTTGATACATGGATGTGAGAATGAGAGGATAGTTTGTAAGGCACTTTGTCTAGGATTTTATTTGTGTTCTTATTAATTTATTTTCTATGGATTTACATCTCATTGGACTCTTCGCCCAGGATTAGGCACTGGTCTAAGTTCTGATAAGTAGTTCTCATCATCAATCATAAATCAAATTAATATTTACATTTCTGTTACTGAGAATATTCATGTTTGATTGTATTCAAAAGGTACAATTCATTTTACTAATTCCTTGAAGAGTGAATCATAAGGTTAGCCTTCCTAAGTCCAAGAACTTTAAAAAGAAGAAGGATGAAAATCCGTGTTTCACTGTTGTTTGTTATTATCAGGATAATATTTTGGTTTGTTAAGTCCTGTATCAAGTTGATTACATCCATTTTTAATCTATTTCATCAGTTGATGCAATAAGTGATAATTGGAGAATCAGTGTAAACCCCAATCCATTGATAAGTTTATTGTTAAATAGTAACTTGTATAAGGTGCACCTGCCTGGGTTTATGGAGCCTGAAGTGTAGAAGGATTATATACTTGTTAATTAGCCTTTTTCCTATATGAATCTAGAATTGGGAATCTAAGAGTCAAGCTTGAATAGCTATATTATGATTCTACAAGAAAAAGTGCTAACAAATCCATGGTAAAGGATACATTTTCTTGATCGTTACCTTGTTCAAATGTCTATAGTCAATGCATAAGCATAAAGATCCATCATTCTTCTTAACAAAGAGGATAGGTGCTCCCCAAGGAGAAACACTAGGTCAAATGCTTCCCTTTTCCAACAATTCTTCCAACTACAGCTTCAACTCACTCAATTCATGAGTAGTCATCTGATAAAGAGTTCTAGATATAGGTTCTTCTCCTGGAACAAGCTCAATGTGAAATTCTATGTCACGCCTTGGTGGCATACCTAGAATCTCACCTGAAAAGACATCTATGAACTCCTACCAAATAGGATGATCAAGGGTCTTGACTTCACTCTCCATCTCATCTATCTCACTCATAGTTACCGCAAACACATGGCAACCCTTTCGAAAACTCCACTTAAGTTGCATAGCGGAAATCATACAAAGAGATATGGGATGTGGAATTCCCATATTCTGACAATCCTTACCCACATCATTCTTGCATTGGATGGTCTTTTGTCTACAATAAATGTTAGCCCCATGAGATCCCAACCAATCCATCCCCAATACAACCCCATATGATCCCAAAGGAATCACACAAAGATCAACTAAGGTAATGAATTTACCTAAATTCAACTCACACTTATGGACCAAATAATTTGTGGCTACTTTACCCCTGAAGCTAACTCTACTTTCCATCCTACATCTTGCTTTGCAGCTACTAGCCCACATCACTCAACTAAGAAAGGAGATATGAATGAATTTGTAGCTCCAGAATCAAATAAAATAGAGATATAAATACCTCAAATGGCACCTAAAGTCTTTACCATAGTCTGATGCTCTTCCTAATGGTGATCCAAAGCCCCAAACACTCTATGAGATCATCCCGCATCTCTCACTAAAGGCTCTAAAGCTACCGGTTTCTATGTTGAAAACTGAGGTGCTCGCTGAGGAAAATTAACTATAATATACCCAAACTATCCACATGTAAAGCATCCAATCCCTCTACTATTTCCTCTCCCAGTGGAGGGCGCACTCGACTGCTCGAAAATACCTCTGCTGGCACTCTATTATGCACTCTGTGTAGGATGACTAAACTAATTACGCCTGAAGTGCTGACCATTACAAAATCTCTTACCGCTTTGAGTAGGAAGAGGAGCCTTCTACTACTGTTGGTTTTTATTTCCCCTAAAGAAGTTAGGTGGCTTCTTGAAATTTCTAGTGCCCTGTGACTGGTTACCTCCGAACCCCAAACCTAATGCACCACCTCTCTGAGCACCATGCCAACCTTCGTGTCCCAAGGCCAAATTATCCTCTACAAGAGTGGCCTTAATGACCACATCCCTTAGGTTCATAGGCTCAAAGAGCTTAACTTCCCCAACAATGTGAGCACTAAGCCCTCTAACAAAATGTTGTATCATAAGGGTCAAATCTTATCCGTAACCTACATACTATTTGAGCTCAAAAAATTAACGCTCATACTCTTCGACTGTCAGGGTCAACTGCCTCAAGTTGTGGAACTCATCTACCTATTGCTGCCTCCACTGATCTAAAAGGAAGCAATTTAGGAAGTGCTTGAGGAACAACTCCCAAATCACTACATACATCTAGAGTCCTAACTTCTCCTCTTCAATTTTCCACCATACAATTGCAAAGTGAGAGAGTTGCATCACTTCGCACTTGAATTTAGTATTACTACTAAAGGGATGCATGGAAAAACTCCTCTCCAAGGCAATGAGCCATGTCTCTTCCTCAAATCCTGATCCTTTCCCATCAAAGGGATTAGGTCATCCTCTCATAAGATCCCTCGTGTGGTTCACCACCACAACGTTAGGATCAACTATGATGGTCCTCCTTAGAGGACTCCTAGACCTAACCCTCTCCCTTTCCTCTCTCTGGGAGTGGTGAGAAGAATCCCTCTCTACTCTAACCTTCTCATGACCAAGATGAATCAATATCGCCTGCAGTAACTGTCTGGTACCAAGCTCCTCAGACTCATCCTAATGTTCCTCTCTCTTCTCATCTTTGTACTATTGTTGACCACTGTCTTGTCTAACACTTGTGGAAGGGATGTGTTGTCTACCTCTCCCATGAATACCATATTGGACCCTAATGGCCTCTAGTAGCTCTAGTCTCAGGCATGATTCCTAAAACAACCATAGATTCATATAACAACTCACAACATAGCTCAAAACAAAAACTAAAGGGTGAGAATAATCCATAAAGCAATAAATATGAAAAATAATAATGTTGTATGTCTATGTTTAGTTTCAAGTTCAAGCTATACAAAACCTAATGAGCGTACAATTCCCATACTTCTGAGTGTAGAAACTAGGGCTCTAATACCAAGTGTAACGCCCCGCCAGGGAACCCAAGAGAGATTAACCTAGAACATGATACTAAGTTTCATGAACAATTTTTTTTTCTAAATTTTACACAATAAGACATACATTAATGTGAAAGCAATCACCATTTACTCACATAAACATATACAAACATAGATTACAAAACTCAAGGGTTCAATGATGTTGAATTACGTAAAATTAAAACTCAACTAAATAACCATAACAAAATATTCCATATGAATAGATGTAAGGAATATATCTTACAAACAATAATTACAATCCTCATTGGTAACCACAAAACCTACATAAACTCACATCCACTGCACATGTCACAAGGTATGTAGTAATCACTCTAACAATATAATAAAAATCTAGATTAGGTATCACATGCAATACAGTAATACAAAATTACAATATAATGAATGATAAGTACATAACCACCAATGAAGAATCATAAAGAGCTCAACTGCATAAGTATCATCAAGCACTGGATCAAAGACGTTGAATATCAAATGGCAAAGAATCACTACCACCCGTCCGTATGGAACTATAAAAATTCCACCCCACCATACTGAGGAGATCACAGCAAACCCCACTTGGATATCTAAAACCAAAGAAGAAAGCAACCATTGAGAAAGGAGATCTTGATAGCTCTCTAACTCTAGGTGTAATACACATACTAAAAGGTAAGACTCACTAATCCAGAGGCAACCGACACACATAGGAAATCTAGACTATTTATAGGAAGGTGTCATCATGTACGTCTAACCCTTAAGTTTTGTCCTAGAAATATCAATGGATCCCGACACTTAAGTGACCATACACGGTATCAATGACCTCTCAAACAGAAAAAGTCACTAACTATGCCAGACACACCCCTCAAAGAAAAAAGAATCATCTCGTCCTCCATCTTAGCCTATATTATCACTCAAGCATGGGTGAGGAAACACATCTTATTAGTTCATTTTAAGACCTCTCAGTTACACATTAAGTTTTCACTTATTAAGATTACTTATAGTAAGCGATCATAGTAGCCACTTGCAGGCCTTGGCATTTACTACAAGCCACCCCTACTACACAACTAAGTAAGCTACCCTAGGCTCACAGATCCTACATAGATCTAGCATAGGTTCAAATATAGGTATACCCATTTCAGTTCCCCACACATAACAGGAATGATCACAAAGATATACACGCTCAGATAGTACATAATCAATATGGCTCATATGGTAAGTTTAGGGTAATAATTCAATGCACACAGACCACATCATAAAACATAAATCAGATTCATCCCCCAGCCTCTGTATCCTTCCTAGGGCACTCTAATTCCCAGATACCCATATCATAGAAAACAATCACTTAAGGAAAGACCATCATTTACATCATGCAAAAATGAACGTAACACATTGTACAATTAAATTTAACAATGATATAAACAATCTCTAGTCGTAGAACAATAACCGTCAAAAACTAAGGTTCAATAGTTTACTAAACAAACATTCAGATTAATCGATTCCTCTTTTCATCCCTAATAGTTTAAAATTGATAAAATAATCATAACAGAAAAGCACATATTATTTTAGTCAATTAAAAATTATTAAGAACTAAAAAACACTAATAATATTCATTATCCACAAATACATATACATGCATATTCCAATTTAAAAGTTCATTAATTAATCAAATAAATTATATAACCAATTAATCAGACTAAGTTTAAAATTCTATTAACCAAGTTAATTAATTAGACCATATATAATAACCTTAATTTGAAAATTATTACAAATCTAAATAAACCAAATTACATATAAAAAAACTAAATATTAAAAGTTTTTATTAAAACTAATTAATAATTTACTTAAAATACAAAATACAAGTTTTAATTAAATTACACATATTTTAATGTTTTAAATATAATATAAAACAAAACTTATAAGAATTTTTTTTTTTGAAAATACAAACTTACATCAAAGATTGGGGAGGGGAGCGGGCCCCACACGCCCCCCACCCCGCGGCACTAAGCCCCATAGGCTCCAAGGTAACCTGTGTTGCCTTACAGTAGTCGACTGCCTTTGGAGTGGTCGCATTGCCTTACGACAGCGCGGGCCCCCCCAAGAGCAACATGCTGCCGCAGCAACATGGCATCTACGGGTCGGTCGGCTATACTGCCGATGCGGTTCCCATGCGGGGTAGGTGGGGTCAACCCCCCCACCCCCAACACATTTTTTTTAAAACCATTTTTCCCCAAAGCAAAAAAAAAATTAATAAAGTTTTTTTTTCTCGGAAAACAGAAAATCAAATAACTTTTCTTTTTTTTCTTTCCTCATTCATTTTTTGTCTTTTCTAGAACTATTCATTTTTCTACTGGTGAATTTTATTTTTTTCCTCCTTTGTATTTTTCCAGCAAGTATGTATTTTTGATTTATTATTTTTTTCAATAGTAGATTTTCTAAAGGTAGTTTATTTTTTTAAACACTATAGTTCAGATTTATTTTTCCAAAATAGAGGTCTTCCATATGGTATTTTTCAACAAAATTTTGACAGCATTACCCTACTATAGTAAATATTGATTTTTCCTATAAAAAAATAGATCTAAGGGTCTTCTAAATACCCAAATCCACAAAACATCAATTAACCATAATACATGCAAATGAGATTTACCAAGCACAAAGAAACCAGTTTTTCAACAAAAATTGAAATTAACAAAGGGTTTTCAAACCCTACCTTAAATTCCACCACAAATCTGATTACTAAGCCCTTTGAAAGATGAAGAATCCCGAAGTCCTCCAAACTTGAATCTGACAGCAGATCCGGAGCCACAAAGACTTGAGATAAAGGATCTCCAAAATTCTTCCAAGCTTCTCACAACAACAATGTCACAAAATACCAAGAACATCAAAATTCTCAAACACAAAATTTCTCCCAAAAAATGTCTCCAACCTTCTCCCAAAAAAACCTGTTATCCCTCAAATGAAAAGAGAACTCTCCTAAAGAGATTCCATTTCCCCCCTTTTTAACAATCACAGAAATAAACACTCCACTCAGCTTAGTTAACTCAACTTCCAAAATTGAAAGAAAATACTAATTAATAATTAAAAATATCTTTTAATTGTGCAACTCAACTTTGACTCTTAAAAGCGATTTGCACTTTGAATTCAAACTCTAGTTTTAATAATTACAATGTACAAGTAATTAATTAAATATTATATTAAATAGATTAAATATTTAAAACACAATTTTATCCATGCAATTAAATATTTAATTATTTAATAAAACATAAAAGCTAAAATAAATCTAATTTCAAATTAAATATTTAATTAAATCCAAATATTCAAATATTTAAACTTTAATTAATTCTCTCAATTAAACGTAGGTATTTAATTAATTCAAATTAATTAAACACCCTATATTTAATAATCAATTCCAACAATAATCAATTCAATAAATAACATGGTAAGTCGCACAAATAGAAATACACTCAACTGCAATCAACCAAAATATACCCAAACACACACAAGGATGGGATCTATGAATTTACGTCAACTAGACGAATTTGGGGAGGGTAGTCAAAATGATACTTGTCCAATCTTAGGACAATTAAGCTTAGGGTAGGGTTTCGGGTCTAATTGTTAACTCCCCTCTTTATCATTAAGATGAATACATGGGCACGCTCACTTCTGCCAATTTAGGGAAGACGATGTCATGTATCTGCAAACCTCACATCACCAAAACAAGCATGTACATCCAATATAATATAGAAAACAATGACATGGACCGGTCGAACATGTGGATCTCACAATACAAGTAACTACGTCTCTGTCCTCTGCCACATCAAACACGTCAACAAGTACATCAACACATATGCTAACCATACACATGCAAGTATGAGGTAAGTAACATCATAGTTCTAACATCAACATATAATAACCCATCATGATCATATCATCAGCTATCTACGCAACACATGATAAACATATAAACATTTGATCCGGTGGATATTTTCAGTGAAAATTGAAGTGTCTCATTTCTCTCTAGAATTCGCACCATCAGAAAGATCTCGGCGTCCTGATTCCAATGCAACTTGAACGGACAAAAACAGAGTCCGGATGCAGAAGTTACGCTCGGTCAAAGTTCTGGTCAAACAGGCAGACCAAAGAGCTAGATAAGAGGCAAAATTAGACCATCTCAAAAGTGGTTAACAATGGATTTCAAATCAAAGATCTCGTCGAGAGCTTTCTAACGGCATTCGTTTCGTCAAAAACAGAGCTCGTATGAAGAAGTTATGGCCGTTTGAATTTTGGAGGCAAAATGTAATATTGATGATGTCATCATGATATCAGCAGCTCGTCCAATTAGGTAATGACACATGTCAAAGATGTGTGCAAATAAAATAAAGCCACACGGTGCCTCATGCTCCTTCATACGAACTTGGTTGAGGAGGTTTGACCATTGAATCTCCCATTTCCCACTTTTTCTCTTTGCCACTAGGCCATGCGAAATCCTTGGGAGTTGTTTTGGCGCACTTTTTATTTCACTATTTAAAACTGACCCTTCACACATGCTAAAGCACGCCCAATCGTTCCACTATGCACCTTTTTTGGGATATGGTTTAGCGGTTTCGTAAAGGGTTTAAAAAAATATATGGTTTAGCGGTTTTGGGATATGGTTTAGCACCAATCAATTTCTAATTGATGCGAAGAAGCCTTATTTTAGGCTTTGAAATTTGTTAAAATACCTCAAATTTAATATATGGTTAAAAATGAATCATATATTATTTGTTTATTGTTTTGGGGTTAGTTTTATTTGTAAGGCTTATAATTATAAAAATCAAAATGGGTTATTTTGTTATTTAAAAATGGGGCTATGTAATTATTATGTTGGTTATATGGTTTTAAGCCATTTTTGGTCAAAATTATGTATAAAAGGAGGTGATTTTGAATTTGGAGGGGCATTCCAAGTTGGAGAATTATTGTAATTTATGGGGAGGAAAAATTTCAAATCCAGGTGGTGAAATTTTGAATCAAAGGAATAGGGAGATTTTTCTAGGAGATTTTTGGAGCCATTTTCGTACTTCGGAGAATTGTTATGCTGCCGA
>MU223462.1:343748-369915 GCA_018584345.1 Thuja plicata
GTGGCGAACTCCGTAATCAAACTCTGTTTGCACCTTCTTATCTTCTTCTCTCTCAATTCTGTTTCTCACCTTAAGTTTTGATGCATAATTTCATTTATGATAAATGAATTAAGTCTTCCACTAAGTTGTTTTTTTTAATTTAAGCATTCAATTCTGCAAATAGTCTAGATCCGTATTCAGATCAACATCATGATCCAAAATCACCATCCACGAAAATAATAAATGCTCACATGAAATGTAGCCTAAAATTAGAATTTGGTAAATCAACTGAAATAATAGCCTAAAAGAGTTCGGCATTAGAAACTGAAAGCAAACTATGGGTGGGTATCACACACAACAAACCCATCATTGATCAAAAACAACTTAATGACAATCCTTGATCGAGGGAGTGAAAAAGAAGCTATGGCAGATTCAGCTGAAGGTATTCTCTATCCGCATAAGGAATACATTACAAGCCAAGAAGAGTCAAATTGTCCTCTAAAGAGAAACTTTACTCCTTTGGGACAATCTTATGAATCAACATTGAAATAACTTCTTGAGCATGATCTCATCATGTTTCCTAAAGTCACATCAAATGGATGGACATTCGAGAGAACCTATTGTGCATATCACCGAAGAAATGAGCATAAAAATCCAGATTGCATGGAGTTAAAACATAAAATCCAAGATCTTCTTGATGATGACATAATTGAAGTGGAAAATCCTAATGATTCAACTAATCTCAAGCATGATCAATATCAAGATTCCATGTCTAGCAATGGTTCACATATCACATCTACTTCTTCCACCATTCCTCCATCTCCTAAAGCTTCAAAACTAGCGACACCATCTCTATCAAAGAATGAGCCTAATGATGAATATGTCTACCCTCAAGGACTACCTCTAAAAGAGATCCAAGCTAATCAGCATACGGCTGCAAGTCTTTCTCAAGCTTCAAAGATCATAAAGCCAAAGCATCCATGTGCTTCAATAGTTATCATGCATACTCAAAATGATACTCCATTAGCCTTTCAAGAATCCCTCATGCAGATCAAAACTCCTACCTCATCCTTAGAAGTGGCTCCATATCAAGAGGGCAATCCATAGTGTGAAGAAACAAATATCAGTAATAATCAAGTTCAAGATATCATCCATCCTTATCCATTGGTTGACCAAAGTCACATATTTCAAGAGTCTCATGATGATTTTATCATCCCCTTCCATTTCTTCCAATAAGATATCCCTTCATCTCCCAATCAAGATCAAGATATCATTTCCACCATCTCTAATAAGCCTATTGAAAATCAAGAGCAATGTACCCTTTATACACTATCTAAATATCCTTGTCAAGATCAGAGTATCACATCATCCCCTTGTCATAATCTTCTATATCTACTTAAGAAAACCATCATTCCTCTAAATCGCTTGCATAACAATAAATTCCCTCAAGATTTAGTTGCTCCTATCAAATATACTCATGCACCTATTGATATAAAGATGAATTCTAAAGAGAAGAGCCTTGGTCATGTAACTCACTCTAAAGATGTTGATATCCCTTCCACACCTTATCTCCCTCCATTCAAATGTAACCATGTGCCTTCACTATCCTCCAAATTGATCCTTGGTCCTTATATTCCAAAGCTACAATTGTCAAACCTTCAATCTATATTGAGTCCTTATATCCCTCCATACACCATGCCTATAACTACTAGTTGTTAGAATAACTGAGAGGGGGGTGAATCAGTGGCCTCAAAATTAATCCAATAATTCAACCAAAACTTTATACCACAAATATAAAACCTCTAGTTATCTTCAATCCTACAAGATGTATGCCTTTAAGTAATCTTATCAAATATATGTTTCTCGGTGAGTATGCTATTTATCCTTTTCTTAAGCTTTACAGAATAGCATTTTATCTTTTCCTAGCCTTTACCGAATATCAGTAAATAAACTTAGTGTTTACCGATCAATCCTGTTTTAGTAATGTGTAAAGAAAAACATCAAAGCAATGAACCATATACACATTTGACGTGTATTTTTAACGTGGAACCCCTGTTAAGGGAAAAACCACTTGGGACCGGTAACTGAAAATTTTCACTCTTCTGAAGTGATCTCGATGAAGAGCTAACCCTGTTAAAGGTTACAAACACACTATTAAGTGTGGCCTTATTAGAGGATTTAAAACTAACAGTTTATCACTTTACCTAGCATTCACTATGTTGTCAACATGAAAACCTTTTGATACTCCTTAGGATGTATCTCAATATATTAAGGATGGTTAAATCCCACTCTGTTAAGAGATTTTCTGAATCAATTGTTAAACTGAAATAGTAGATGATATGTTCATAAATACAACTTAATTTTGTAGATGTTTAGATCTATTGTAATTCCATAATACCTCTTCTAATCAATAATCTCTTCAATTTCTTTACTCCCCTTCTTTCTTCTTAGTGAATGTTGTTGCTTCTTTGTTGCTCGGTGTCTGCAGAATTCTTGGCTCTATTCCTTAGCCTGTATGATCAGATTTGTATGAAGACTTTTATCTTCAACAAAATTCTCTTTAGTATTTCATCTTTTTATAATGAATTACTTATCTCTTTATATAGACATGATTTCACCATTCTTTTGTCCTTCTTGTTTTCTTCATTGATCACTTATTGATCTGTAAAGCTCACCATGATTGCTTTAGTTTTATTCTTTAAATATCTCCTTGTTTTATTGAATAAAACATACTTTAAATATCCTTATTATCTTTAGCTTTTAACTAATTGATAGAAATAAAGAAAACAATCAGTAAACTCTAAATATATCTCCTGCCAACTAAGTTTTTTTGTCATTTCCTAACTTCAATTCTTGTTGGTCAACACTTCAGTTGTTCTCGGTGACTACTGCAGATAGCTCATGTATCAACTTCAATTCTTTTTTGTGACAACTACAGTTAGCTCGGTAATGCTTGTTTGGGCATCACTTTCTCGGGTGATACTATTCGTCGGGTAACACTGCGAACTTCTGTGCTTGGGATTCACTATTTGCCAGGGTTTCATGTCACTCGGTGTACATGGTTACCAATGACAAAAACTTTGTCTCTTCAGATCTTTAAGTGTTGTGACAATATGTGTATGAGAAATCATACCATATCAAGTTGACATTAATGAAAATACAATGCATTAACTGATTTAATGTCTTGCATTTACTTTATGCAGCTCGGTGATCATCAACTTTGTCATCTTCAAACATTCAATCAGTTATAGCTCATCAATCTCTCCCTTTGGCATTGATGGAAACATACTACTAACACAATATGGAATATATCAATTGTAGTTCATTAATCTCTCCCAAACTTATTGTTCTATAACCAATTCAAATATCCGACTCTCGGTAAGCTCTTCTAACTTAGATTTGATTCTTATAGAGTAATTTCTTCATTCATTCCCTTTAATGGATAGATGTAGAAACTTCTAATTCTACTTCTGTCTCTCCCTTTCTTGTAGAATCTCTTCTCCCTTTTCTGGATAGATATGCAATGTTAACCTTTCTCCAATTCTCTCCCTTAGATGGATGGTTGTTTCTTTGAATATTTCTCTCCCTTTAACTATTCCTCTCCCTAATGGATATTTCTTTCTTTCTCTCTTTCTTTTCCTTTTGGATCTTCTCTCCCTTATCTCTGCATATTTCATATGGATATATTCATTTAGTTCATCTCTCCCTTTGACAGCAATGCCAAACTTAAATATATCATTGAATCTATTCCTCTCTATTTTGTCCATGAGCAATACAGCTCTGTAGTAGCCAATAATTTCTCTAGTGTTTGGTTCACATAAGTAACTTCTTGTACTGATATATCATTGAAGACCATCTCTTTTCTTGCATCAACATTAATGATTTTCTAATAATGTGTAGGCTGATGCTAATGCAGAGAGCACTGCAAGAAGACCTTAATGAGCCCTAGCTCTTTGATACCTCTTCAAACTTCAAACTTGATCAATCTCACTCCACAGAAGTCTTTTTAGGATGTATCCTGACTTGTCCAAGGGATCAATAGGCTTCCCCTATTCTCTCTTGGTTCTCCAAATCAATCTTTATAACAAAGCAATTTCTCCTTTAGGGACACTTTACCTAAACCATATCACAAGGTGTAAAACTTCACCAGTGGATTCAAAATTCTATCCTAAGAGATTGAAGACTCTTAATAGACCCTAGGGGTCAGGAATCCACCACTAAATTTGGTCTTGAAGACCCAAAGTTAGTCAAACCTCAAATGGTCTAGGATTTCGTGTAGCCCTAACCAGTGGGTTTTAGGGACTTAACTTTTTGTGAAAATGGGATCTAGAGGATCTGATTAGGTTTCCAGACACCCTTTATGGATTTTGTAAACCCCCCAAATAATTAGCACATCACTCCACTCCTGCACCCCAAAGCTCTCACAAAACACACAGACCTAATTAGCTACTTTAGGCTTGGTTTGCTAGGCAAGTGATAGAAGGTGGGTTCATGAATGAAATGCAAAGATTTGGATGGATTCCCCTACCCAAAATTAGTCTAGAACCACTCTTGGTTTGATCCCACAACACTCATATAACTCCTACATGTGACTGTACTGATAGACTAGGCTAATTACATAGGGATAATTAGCCTAGGGCTTGATCTTAAAAATAGAAGGACTAAGAGTGAGAGTCTAAGCTTCTAGATTCCTCAATACCATGATCCTAACTAGCATTTTTCAAGTGGCCAAGGAGATCCACTAGATAAAGCTCTTGTTAGGATCCATTTCTCAGACAGCAACCAAGTAAAATCTATAACTTTCCACTAACTTAACAAAAACACCTCAAATCAACTGGAAAGGTTAGTAGACTCAAGGCATTACAAACTTCTGCAACTAGATCTTCACAATGAATTTGTACCAGGTCGTACCATGCAAAAATAACTCAAAACACTCTTCTATTTCCTTGTTTGAACATCAAACTTCGTACACACAGTATTCTGACCTTCATGGAAGGTTTCCTCTCACCTAATAGCATCCTCCAAGCATTTTAGAAGCTTCAAAAAGTGGGTGAGGTCGGTTACAAAGAAGTTGTTCATTCTCGAGCAACATTTTGCAAAAGTTGCTCATGCAACTTTGCAAAAAGACAACTTTTGGCAATCATGAAGGAAAGTTGCTATTTTTGGAGAATGTTAAGTTCACCAACCCCAAGGATGTGGGAGAGGGTCAAAATAAGACAAGAACCTACCTAAGGACTTAAAACATGACTTCTAACCAAAAATTAAAGACTTTAAACAAACAAGGTTCAACTCTGGCTTCAGGAACCTAGGTTTATAACTTCACCTTAGGTCCTTCACCTTACATCAAATACCTACACAACTACACACACACAAGGGTGATCTCAAGGATGCACCTTATTAAAAACATGAAAGCAAGAAAAGAGGACTTTAAGGAGGTGCCCTGCACCATACTCCTCATGACAAAAGGAACTCAAGTCTTTTGAGTTGTGAATTCTTCAAGTGGATAATCTATCTTTAAAATGTCTTCAGGGTTCATCCAAGTAGCATCCTCAACTGGTTGGTGTTTCCATTTAACCAAGTACTCATAGTAAGTGCCCCACATAGTTTTCTTGTTCACTCTTTTGTCTATAATGGTTTCAATCTTAGGAGGTGTTTATTGTAGCATGCCCTTGAGTGGTTGGAGTGTAGGAGGTTCTAGAGTACCTGCAATATCAGTAGTACTATCTTCTCCTTTATAAGCATAGATGTCTGCAACATTGAAAATAGGTGATAAGCCAATGTGAGATGGTAGATCAATTCTATAGGCATTGTTGTCGCATTTCTTCAAAATCTTGAAAGGGCCAAGCTTTTTCATCATAAGCTTTGTGTATTTATCTTTAGGTAGTCTCTCCTTCTTGAGGTGGATCATCACTAAGTCTCCCACCTTGAATTGTAGATCTCTCCTCTTCTTTTCAGCATGGGATTTATATTTATCAGTGGTATGCTTCAATTTCGTCTGCACCTGATCATGTATATTCTTCATTACCTTAGAAAAGTCTTTAGCTAGTGCACTTCTTTTGTCCATTTCTTTGATATCCTGGAGTTCCAATACTCCTCTAGGATGAGTGCCATAGACAATCTGGAATAGATTTAAACCAGTGCTTTGATTTACTGAATCATTGAATGAGAACTCTGCTTGTGCTATAATGGTATCCCAAGTGGTTCCATATTCCTATGTGAGGCATCTCCAAAGGTTTCCAAGGGATCTATTGATGACTTATGTCTGACCATCAGACTGTGGATGATATGCAGATGACAGAGAGACATTTGTTCCTAATTTTCTCCATAGTGTCCTCCAAAAGTATCCTAAAAACTTAGGATCCCTATCTAATATTATTGACAGTGGTAATCCATGAAGTCTTACAACTTCTCTAAAAAACAATCCTGCTATGTGAGATGCATCATGAGTTGTCCTACAAGGAATAAAGTGTGCCATTTTTGAAAATCTGTCAACTACAACATAAATGCTATCAAATCCAGACTTGGTCTTTGGAAGACCTCGGACAAAGTCCATACTTACTGAATCCCATGATTTTGTAGGGATGGGTAAAGGAGTGTATAGTCCAGCATTGGATGTGTGTCCTTTGGCTTGTTGGAAAACTGAACAACTCTCCACAAAATTCATAACATTTGTCTGCAATTTTGGCCAGTGGTAGAATCTCCTAACTAGCTCCAAAGTTTTGTCCACTCCAAAGTGATCAGCTAGGCTTCCATAGTGCTTCTCTTTGATAATTTTCTCCCTCATAGATCCCTTTGGGACACATAAAGAACTCCCTTTGAAAAGAAGACCATCTTGCACAATAAACTCAGAGAAATCAGTATGTTATATGCCTGTCATCTCAATGTAAATCTGATAAGCTTCTTTAAAATCTTCATCTTTAACATACATATCATTCATGGAATGGACCCCAACACTCTCTAACTAGATGGCTAGAGTGGTCAAATGTCTCCTACTGAGAGCATCAAAAACTTTGTTCACAAACCCTTTTTATGCTTCTTGGAAAATGTATAAGACTGTAAGAACTCCATCCACTTCACATGGTTGTGATTAAGTTTCTCCTGCTTGTTTAGAAAGCTAAGTGCATGGTTATCAGTAAAAAAAAAAAACTCCTTGGGAAATAAATAATGCCTACATTTCCTAAGTGACTGAACCATTGCATACATTTCAAAATCATAAGTGGAGTATTTTTGTTTAGCTTCATTGAGCTTCTCACTGAAAAAAGAAACTGGTCTTCCTTCTTGGCTCAAGACTCCTCCAATGGCTTTGTTGCTTGCATCACATTCAACTGTGAATACCTTGTGAAATTCTAGTAGGACTAGGATAGGCTGCTCTGCAATCTTCTTCTTTAGAAACTCGAAGGACTCATTAGTCCATGAAAATATGCATTTTCTTCCACCTTTAATAGTGTTAATAATGGGATCACATATGCCACTAAAGTTTCTGATGAATTTCCTATAAAAGCTAGATAGGCCATGATTTTTTTTTACCTTTGATGGAGTAGTGGGAGGTGGCCAATTGAGGATGGCTTCAACTTTGGTAAGATCCATCTTGAGACTATTTTTGGAGATCATAAAGCCCAAGAACACAAGTTCTTCTTGAAGAAATACACACTTATCTATATTGATTTTCAACTTATTCTCATGGATTTTCCTCATCACCATGTCTAGATGTTTGAGATGTTCTTCCCTACTCCTGCTAAAGATCAAAATATCATCAAGGTATACAACAACAAATTTTTTAAGAAAAGGTTTCAATACTTCATTCATCAATCTCATAAAGGTCCTTAGAGCATTGGAAAGGCCAAAAGGCACCACAAGCCACTCATAGAGGCCTTATTTAGTCTTAAATTTTGTCTTCCATTCATCTCCCTCTCTAATTCTTATCTGATGATAGCCACTTTTGAGATCTATCTTGGAATAGTAACTTCCACCCCCCAAACTATCCATCAAATCCTCTATTCTAGGCATAGGAAACCTATATATGATGGTTATCCTGTTGATTTCCCTAGAATCCATACACAACCTCCATGTGCCTTCTTTCTTGGGTACTAAGACTGTTGGGACAACACAAGGACTCACACTCTTCCTAATGAGACCTTTTGACAACAATTCTCCAATCTGTCTTGCTACCTCTTGATTTTGTTCAGGGGTCATCTTATATGTTGCCTTATTGGGAAGAGTGGCCCCTGGTATGAATTCCATACAGTGACTTATTTCCCTCTTAGGTGGCAAAGACTCTAGTGTGTTCTTAGTAATGATACCTCTATACTAGTCTAACAGTGCTTTCACTTCTTTGGGACCTACATCCCTAATGGGGATTTGGACTTTGGACTCCTTCAAAGTTGTCTTTTTGGGCCTCACTACTAGGGCATAACAAGGGGTATCCTTCTCCTTTAGTACTTTCATGAATTCCTTTTCTCATATGTGCAAGACAGTACTAGTTGTATGTTTTTCTTTCTCACATTCAGGTAGTGGGTTCATTACATATTCAACACCATCCTTAGTTATAGTATAAACATTGGATTTTCCATCGTGCCTAGCATCTACATCATATTTCCAAGGCCTCCCTAATAATAGATGACATGCAGCCATCTATGTAATATCACATAAAACCATGTATGTATACTCCCCTATTTTGAAATCTACCCAAACTTGTTCATTGATAATGGTTTTCTTTTCTTTTTTCAACTAGAAGCCTTATAAGGGAAAGGATGAGGAATTACATGAAACTTTAGTTTGGTGACTAACTCCCTAGATGCAATATTATCTGTAGAGCCAGAATCAACTATAACATTGCATACCTTATTGTTCACCTTGCAGCTTGTTATGAATAATGACTTCCTCTGAGGTGGTTCTCTAGTAGTAGGTACTCTTAGGAGTTTCCTTTACATCATTAAACATTCTCCTTGCGCTATATTTGCAGGTCTTGAAGTTGCAGAGTGATAGGAGGATAAACTTTGGTTATCATCCTCTTGGGTAAGTTGTACTCTTTTGTCCCCTCCTTGTCTTCTAGTACCACTCTTTTCAGGACATCTGAAGGACTGGTGTCCAACTTGATTACATGTAAAACACTTCCCTGTGAAGACACTAGGCCCTCTTCCTCCAAACCTTCCTCTACTGGTGGATCTCCTCCCTCTGAAATTGTTTCTATTATTGTGCTCTCCTTCTGAATCATGGTTATTAAACTCCCCTTGACTTCTTTGGAATGGTCCTCTACCATGGAATCTACCTCTTCCCCTGAAGTTATTCCATCTTTCTCTATTATTTTTTTCTCCCCTTCTCTTCTACTTTTCTTCAATTTTTAGTGCCATTTGAAAACATTTGTGTACTGATTCAAGGTTAAACAAACTCATTTCATCTTGAATGTTTTATTTTATTCCATTGATATACCTTGCAATTTTGTGCTTCTCACTCTCAGGAACTCTTGCCTTAAAGGTCATTTTGTGAAATTCTTCAGTATACCCACTCACATCAAGGTCCTTCTCCCTAAGATTTTGCAGCTTCTTGTAGAGGGTGATCTCGTAGTCTTCAGGTGCAAACTGATTCTTGACTTCAACTAGCATCTTCTCCATGTTGAGATAGGATTCCTTCCATTCTCCACTCTTTCATTTTATAGAAAGTTCCACCAACTCAAGGAAGGACCTCTCATTCTGGATTTTGCAACCTTAACCTTTTGATTCTTAGAGATGTTGTCATACTCAAAGTAGTTCTCCAAAGCTTCCACCCAATCCATGCATTCTTCAGTATCCATTTTCCCACAAAACATGGGCATGTCTGATTTATGATCCCTTCTTCCAACTCTTTCAAGAGCTTCAAGAAGTTTTAATTGGTCTACAGGCATGTTCTTTGTCTCATCTTGCTCTTGCTCTTCCTCTTCTTCTCTTTCATGCTTCTCCATTTGGAGGTCTTTCAACTTATTTATCTCCTCTTCCATCCTCTTGTTCTTGGCTACTTGTTCCCTTACAATTTTTGTCAATTCCACATTAGTGATTCTAGTTGGGACTTTTTCCTCTAGAGAAATTTCTATTCCCTTAGCCATTCTTCACTCCTTCCAAGATCTTGGCAGGCTCTAATACCACCTGATGCAGAGAGCACTGCAAGAAGACCTTAATGGGCCCTAGCTCTTTGATACCTCTTCAAACTTCAAACTTGATCAATCTCACTCCACACAAGTCTTCTTAGGATGTCTCCTAACTTGTCCAAGGGGTCAATAGGCTTCCCCTATTCTCTCTTGGTTCTCCAAATCAATCTATAGAACAAAGCAATTTCTCCTTTAGGGATACTTTCCCTAAACCATATCACAAGGTGTAAAAATTCACTAGTGGATTAAAAATTCTATCTTAAGAGATTGAAGACTCTTAACAAACCCTAGGGGTTAGGAATCCACCACTAAAATTGGTCTTGAAGACCCAAAGTTAGTCGAACCCCAAATGGTCTAGGATTCCTTGTAGCCCTAACCAGTGGGTTTTTGGGACTTAAAATTTTGTGAAAATGGGTTCTATAGGATCTGATTGGGTTTCTAGACACCCTTTATGGATTTTTTAAACCCCCCCAAAGCATTATTACCTCACTCCACTCCTGCACCCTAAAGCTCTCACAAAACACACAGACCTAATTAGCTAGTTTAGGCTTGGTTTGTTAGGAAAGTGATAGAAGGTGGGTTCATGAATGCAATGAGAATATTTGGATGGATTCCCCTACCCAAAATTAGTCTAGAACCACTCTTTTTTTGATCCCACAACACTCATATAACTCCTGCATGTGACTGTACTGACAGACTAGGCTAATTACATAGGGATAATTAGCCTAGGGCTTGATCTTAAAAATAGAAGGACTAAGAGTGAGAGTCTAACCTTCTGGATTCCTCAAGACCATGACCCTAACTAGCATTTTCCAAGTGTCCAAGGAGATCCATTGGATAAATCTCTTGTTAGGATCACATCTTTGAGACTAGTCCAATAGTGCCTTGGTTTCTCATACAACAACCAAGTAAAATCTATAACTTTTCACTAACTTAACAAAAATGCCTCAAATAAACTAGAAAGGTTAGTAGACTTAAGGCATTACAAACTTCTGCAACTGGATCTTCACAATGAATCCGTACCAGGTTGTACCATGCAAAAATGACTCAAAACACTCTTTTATTTCCTTGTTTGAACATCAAACTTCGTACACACAGTATTCTGACCTTCATGGAAGGCATCTTCTCACCTAATAGCATCCTCCAATAATTTTGGAAGCTTTAGAAAGTGGGTGAGTTTGGTTACAAAAAATTTGTTCATTCTCGAGCAACATTTTGCAAAAGTTGCTCATGCAACTTTGCAAAAAGACAACTTTTGGCAATCATGAAGGAAAGTTGCTATTTTTGGAGAATGTTAAGTTCACCGACCCCAAGGATGTGGGAGAGGGTTAAAATAAGACAAGAACCTACCTAAGGACTTAAAACATGACTTCTAACCAAATGTTAAAGACTTTAAACAAACATGGTCTAACTCTGGTTTCAGGAACCTAGGTTTATAACTTCACCTTACATCAAAGGCCCATACAACTACACACACACAAGGGTGATCTCAAGGATTCACCTTATTACAAACATGAAAGCAAGAAAAGATGACTTTCAGGAGGTTCCCTTCACCAGATGTAGTCTCCTAGTCAGCTTAGTGACCATTAGACAAGGGTCGAACCCCTAGTCTCTTCCTTACGTACTCAAATATATCTTTTGGTAATGGCTTTGTGAATATGTATTCTAATTGTTCTTTTGATTGTACATCTTCCATTATCACTTCTTTCTCCTGAACTTGTTCTCTTAAGTAATGATACTTGATAGCAATGTGCTTTGTCTTAGCATGCATGATAGGGTTCTTTAAAATGTTGATAGCACTTGTATTATCACAATAGATAATTACTCGATCAAGGATTTCCATACTCATACCTTTCAGCAATTGCTTGATCCATGCAATGTTAGAGAAATTTGTAGTAGCAACCACATATTCTTCTTCTATAGTGGATTGAGATATGCATCCTTTCTTTTTACTTATCCATGTGACAAGTCTGTCACCCATAAAGAATGCTCCTCATGTTGTGCTCTTTCTATCATCTATGTTTCCAGCCCAATCAGCATTTGTATAGACTTGAAGATCAAATTTTTCTTCTTTATTATACCATAGACCACAGTCTTTGGTATTCTTTAGATATCTCAGAATTCTTTTGACAACATTCATGTGTGATTCCTTGGGATTAGCAGAGAATCTTGCAACTATTCCAATTGCATGTGCTATATATGGTCTAGTATATACAACATACATGAGTTTTCCAATCATATATCTATATAAGGTCTAATTTACCTTTGTTGACTTGTCTTCCTTTGTCAATTTGCATCTAGTTGTCATAGGTGTTCCAACTAGTTTGGAGTCCTCCATTTTGAATATCTTGAGAACTTCCTTGATGTATTTGGATTGTATGATGTAGATTCCTTCATGCTATTGTAGAATCTGTAGACCAAGAAAAAAATTGATCTCCCCAAACATTGACATCTCAAACTCTTTTCTCATTTCATCTAAAAATTATTTGCATAACATATCATTACCTCCAAATATGATATCATCAACAAATACCTTAGCAATCAGAATATTATCATCAGTATCTTCTTTTAAATACAGATTGCTATTATCACTAGTTCTTACAAATCTAATACTTATGAGATAAGAGTGAAGTCTTTCATACCATGCTCTTGGTTCTATTTCAATCCATACAAGGCTTTGTGTAGTCTGAAAATCATGTTCCACTTGTTAGGATCAACAAACCCTTCTAGTTGTTCAATGTATACCTCTTCTTCTAATATTCCATCCAGAAATGCAGACTTGACATCCATTTGGTATACTTTAAATCCTTTGTAAGTAGCATAAGCAAGTAGAATTCTTACTCCTTCTATTCTAGCAACGGGTGCAAAGGTTTATCCATAGTCAATACCTTCTTCTTGTGCATACCCTTTGCATACTAATCTTTATTTGTTCCTTGTGACTTCTCCATTCATTCAACTTGTTTCTGAAAATCCTTTTGGTGCCAATGACATTTTTGTCATTCAGTCTAGGTACTAATGTCCATGTTGTATTCTTTTCAATCTGGTCAATCTCTTCATTCATAGCACTGACCCATTCTTGATTCTCAAGTGTAGTATTGACAGATTTAGGCTCAAAATCACAAATCAAACATCTAGTGTTTAGCGACTTACTTCTTGTTCTCATTCTAGCTCTTTTGTCTCCTATGATCTGGTTTTGTGGATGGCATCTTCTGACATACTTGGAAAGTACCGGTTTAGATCTTTGTTCATCATTTTGATCATCATCTTGACCTTCATTTTGATCTTCATCGCTTGGTTCATCATTTTGATCAATTTCCTAATTTTTGGTGTGTGCAGCCTGTTGCTTGGGTGCATTGTTCTATCGCTCAGTAGTGATACACTGTTGCTCGGGCAGAGTGTCAGGTTCTTCACTATAGACAAATATTTTGTAGTCTTTCGGTTCCTTTCTGCTCTCCTCATCATTTTTCTCAGCAAATTCATCCACTTTGACATTTGTACTTTCAATCATTTTGTTAAAGGATTTGTTAAGACATTTATAAGCTTTTCTTTTGGTAGAGTAACCTAGAAAAATTCCTTCATCGCTTTTGGATTCAAGCTTTCCATTTCTACCATCTTTCAAAATATAACATTGAATTCCAAAAATTCTAAAGAAACTTACACTGGGTGTGTATCTATACCATATATCTCATAAGGTGTCTTATTGGTGTTTTTCTTCAGTTGAACTCAGTTTAATGTGTAGACAATAGTACTAACATCTTCTCTCTAGAATGTTTGTGTGATGCCTTTTTCAATCATCAGTATTCAAGCACAATCAACGATTGATCTACTCCTTCTCTCAACAATCCCATTTTGCTGTGGTGTTCTTGGTGTAGAAACCTATCTTTTAATTCCATGATCATTAAAAAAGTTAGTGAATTCATCATAAATAAATTCTCCTCCCCTATCTGACCGTAGACATTTTAGTTCCTTTCCACTTTATTTTTCAACTATATCTTTATACCATTTTAAACATCTTAAATGCTTCTGATTTCTCTTTTAAGAACATAATAGTCATCATTCTAGAATAATCATCTACAAAGAGAATGAAGTATTTATCACCATAATAGCTCTTTGTTCTCATTGATCCACAAAGGTTACTATGGACTAATTCAAGAATAGCATTAGATGTGTAGGTTTTTCTCTTGAAACTAGACTTTTTCATTTTACCTTTTTGACAATTCTTACACATGACATGGTCGGGTTTTGACATGCTTGGTAAGCCTCTTACTTTCCTTTCATTTCTTATCCTCACCATGTTGTCAAAATTCACATGACATAACCTTTTATGCCACAACCATATGTCTTCATTTTTATCCAATAAACAAGTGGTCTTACTATCATCAAGATAGAATAGGTTACCTTTTGTTTGTTCTCCAGTACCGATCAACCTTCTTGACTCATTGTATATCTTTTCATTTTTCTTCTCAAATGCAACTCGGTGTTCTATGTTATGCAGTTGTGAAACACTCAATACATTATAGTTAAGTCCTTTCACCCAATATGCATTTTCACATCTGATCAGATTATTCAACATTATGGTTCCTTTACCTTCAGTTGGACAAGGTGAGTCATTACCCATTCTTATTGATCCACCATTATAATATTCAAAAGTTTTAAAATTTTCCTTATCTCCAGTCATGTGGTGATTACATCCACTATCAATAATCCAGACATTATTTTTACTAACCTCAGATATGAGTTCAGTTTCAACATACCTTTCTTCTTCTTCTAAATCATCCTTCATAGCAACAAATACTACCTCAATATCTTCATCAGATTCGGTGTCAGTATTTTTAGCTTTGTTCTCAGCTAGGTAACAAGCCTTCTTTCCTTTATCCTTTTAGTCTCAATTATCTCTTCTATCAGATTGTCAGTTTCTTTGATAATCTCGGTCATAACCTCTATCAGACTTCTTTTCATAAGATCTGTCATTGTTTCTGTCTTCTTTTCTCTTGTTAGAACATCTCATAGAAAAGTGTCCAATCTCTTTATAATTAAAACATACCAATGGTAATTTACCTATATATCTACCTTTGCCTCTCTACAATCTTCTAGCCATTAGTGCTTCAATTTCATCAAGTTCGTGTTCATCACTATCATTTTTCATAGTGTTTTTATGACTTGATATACTTACTTTCAAGAAAGATTTGAATGCAGACTCAATAGTTGGTAAGACATTGTTGTCAAAGTTATTCATCTCAAATTAAATAAATCTACCGATCAAACTATCTAGAGTAACATTGTTATTTTTTGTTGTTCTCATTTCTTGTGTAGCAGATACTCTAATAGCATAAACAAGCAGTAAGGTTCTTAGAATTTTACTTACCACTATTTCTTCTTCAAGTACACCTCTTACTCCTCGGATAGCATTGACATCATCTTTGATTCTGCTACTGTACTTAGTGATGTTTTCTCCTTCTTTCATTCTTAGGTCATCAAAATTTCATCTTGGGCTTTCAGCCTTATCTCTCAGCACATTCTTATCTCCTCCATGTACTAGCTTGAGTTTGTCCCATATTTGCTTTGCAGTGGTCCATGATTTGACATCTTCAAATTCAGCATCGGAGAGTGAGGAAGCAAGTTCTATTATCATAGAATTGTGTTCATGCTTCTCTCTCAATTGATCAACTATCAGAGGTCCAGTAGGTAAAGAAAATCTAGTATCCAAGTACTATGTGACATCATTTCCAATACCTGATAGGCAGAGTTTTATCCTGCTTTTCCATGATGTAAAGTTGTCCTTATTCAACTTAGGCACATCCCTTTTTCTCATCTTGTGATCTTTAGCTTGATTCTCAAAACTGTCTCTTCTAAGCACACAAGCTCTGATACCAATTATTAGAATAACTGAGAGTGAGGGGTGAATTAGTGGCCTCAAAATTAATCCAATAATTTAGACAAAACTTTATACCACAAGTATAAAACCTCTAGTTATCTTCAGTCCTACAAGATGTATGACTTTAAGTAATCTTATCAAATATATGTTGCTTGGTGAATGTACTATTTATCCTTTTCTTAAGCTTTACATAATAACAGTTTATCTTTTCCTAGCCTTTACCGAATATTAGTAAATAAACTTAGTGTTTACCGATCAATCTCATTTTAGTAATGTGTAAAGAAAAACATCAAAACAATGAACCATATACACATTTGACACATGGATTTTTAATGTGGAAACCCTGTAAAGGGAAAAACCACTTGGGACCGGCAACCCAAATCTTTCACTCTTCTGAAGTGAGCTCGGTGAATAGCCAACCTTGTTAAAGGTTATAAACACACTGTTAAGTGCGACCTTGTTAGAGGATTTAAAACTAGCAGTTTATCACTTGCCCTAGCATTCACTATTTTGTCAACATGAAAACCTTTTGATACTCCTTAGGATGTATCTCAATATATTGAGGATGGTTAAATCTCACTCTGTTAAGAGATTTTCTGAATCAATGGTTAAACTGAAACAGTAGATGGTCTGTTCATAAATACAACTTAATTTTTCAAATGTTCAGATCTATTGTAATTCCATAATACCTCTTCTGATCAATGTTCTCTTCAATTCTTTTTCTCCCCTTCTTTATGCTCGATGAATGTTGTTGCTTCTATGTTGCTCGGTGTCTACAGAATTCTTGGCTTTGTTCCTCAGCCTGTATGATCAGATCTGTATGAAGACTTCTATCTTCACCAAAATTCTCTTCAACATTTCTTCTTTTATAATGAATTACTTGTCTCTTTATCTAGAAATTATTTCACCATTCTTCTTTCCTTCTTGTTTTCTTTGTTGTTCACTTCTTGATCTGTAAAGCTCGTCATGCTTGCTTTAGTTTTATTCCGTAAATATCTCCTTGTTTTTTGGAATAAAACATGCTTTAAATATCCTTATTATATTTAGATTTTAACTGATCGATAGAAATAAATCAAACAATCAGTAAACTCTAAATATAGCTCCTTGCAGCTAAGTTGTTTTTTCATTTCCTAACTTTAGTTCTCGTCGGTCAACACTTCAGTTGTTCTCAGTGACTATTGCAGATAGCTTGGGTATCAACTTTAGTTTTGTTCAATGATAATTGCAGTTATCTCAGTAATTCTTGTTTGGGTATCACTTTCTCGAGTGACACTGTATGTTGGGTAACACTGTGAACTTTTGTGCTCGGGGTTCATAGTCCATTGGGGTTTACTGTCACTCGGTGTATATGGTTACCGACGACAAAAAAATTGTCTCTTCAAATCTTTAAGTGTTTTGAAAATATGTGTATTAGAAATCATACCATATCAAGTTTACATCAATGACAATACAATACATTAACTAATTTAATTTCTTGCATTTACTTTCTATAGCTGGGTGATCATCAACTTTGTCATCTTCAAACATTCAATTAGTTATAATTCATCACTAGTTTGTTGTCCGCTTACCCTATCCCCTATAAAGATAAATAAATACATGAATCCTCAAACCCTCCCTATCAACAAATCCATATGAACCATCCATATAAGGTTTATTCATCCACAATTCCCAAGTCTTTTTGAAGCAATTTGGATGTGCAACAAAGAAATTAGAAATTCAAGAATCCATTTATATATGAAGATCACTATGTCTAGTCTAATCGACATGTGATTACAAAGAAAAATGAAATATTAAAGAGACCACAAGGGTCCACTAAGAAAAGAATAAAATCAAAGAAAATATGGGTTCCTAAATCCATCATGGAAGAATTGCATTCTAAATCATCCAAAAGCAAAGGAAAATCAAAATTTATGTGGATTCCCAAGTCTCTTTTAATGACTTGAACAAAAAGGAAAAATTAGAGTTGGCATCCAAACTTCCAAAGTCTTCCACTTCATCTCCATCTAAACATCTCCCATCTTCTAACTCTTTTTTGGATCCTCATGTCCCAAAATCCATTACCTTGAATACTTCATCCATCTTAGGTCCTTGTGTACCAAGATCCATATCCACTCATACATCAAAGCCTCAAGCTATTCCATCTATTTTTTATCTATTCATCCACTACCCTTCAAGGGGTATGTCAATGTTGATCTTATCACCATTTCCATCCACCTCTACACAAACCCTTCAATACCATATCCAATATCCCACACCTACCACCTATACATCCATCCCATATCCTTCCATTTCTCTTATTCAATCCATCACATAAATCCTTGGCTATCATCTCCCTTATCCTCCATTTGATTCCCTATCAACATCTTTGAGCATAATTTTAGTGGCCTTGGCCCATCATAGCATATCTTTCAAAGGAGCACTATCTAAAGAGAAAGAGACTTAAAGTTCCTCCATAAAATCAAAAAGTACAAAAATAAAATAAAAAAATAAAAGAAAGAAAAAAAAAGTGCCTTGGTGAAAACGTGGTAAACAGACACCTTGGTAGCAAAAGTAAAGAGAAATAAATTCGTCCTGTGGTGAAAACCACTTCTTTTGGCACCTTGGATAAGTACCATGACAAAATCCTGGAAAACAGGCATCATGCGTACTTCCTCCTACTTCCAATCTTCACTTGGGGGAATTTTCCTTCCATGTCATCTTATCCATCATATCTTACATCCAGCTAGCCCATGAGCATCCATGTGCCTTTCGGTGATCTTGACAAGGTTGATCCTATCCATGAACACTATGCCTCTTGACATCCATTATCCTTTCCATCAACTTATTCACTTACTCTCATCCATGGCACCCTATTGTGATCTTGCTTACATCAAGCCTATCATCTCTACCTCTGAGCATTCCTTCCATAATCCAAACCATCCACTCATACCCTTCATTTTCCCATATCCAAATTATGCTATCATAGCTATATTATATCCAAAATTGACCACTTGGTCGTTATCAAAATGAAGAACAAAAAAATGCAAAATAGTTTCTCAAAAACTTCTTGACATGTCCATTCTTTTGGACCACATTCTTTTCATGACATCAATTCATTATCATATAGGTTATCTAGCACCACTTCATGAGCCTACATTGCTATATTCTTTTTTTACCTAGATTTGGTAATCTTGAGGAGACTGTTCTTGAGGGTTGCTTTCGACCTCTTCATCCACCATTATCTATTCACCTCATCCATCAACTTTCTAATCCATTTGTAATTTCCTCCACCTTGCTAGACATTGGGGGAAAACCAATGTGATCTTTCTTGAGATTGAGTAATTTCTAAAAAGATTTTTAAAAGGTGAAAATTTTCCTTAAGAAAATTTAACTATTGAAAAAAGTCTTGAAAAAAAATGATCATCTTGGTGAAAACCTGGTAAGCAGGCGCCTTGATGCATCAATCCAAAAAATGAAAAAAAATACAAAAAATTTGAAAAAGAAGAAAAAGTACCTTGGTGAAAACCTAGTAAATAGGCTCCACTTGTACTCAGCGCTCCATCTATCAATGCTCAGTCTTGGAAAAAATCCTTTGCTTTAATTTATACATAAGCTTTCAGTCACTTTTGTGACCCTTTAGTTCTTCTAAGAACCCTCCTGGATTGAAATTGATCCAGAGTCATAGTCTAGGGGCAATCAAATCAGCTTTGTTCTGGTGGTATGAGTCAAGTTACTTATCTTCAATTGATGTTTTTTACCAGGGGGCATAGGTTCCCACATTTGATCGCATCTTTGGTTTACACCAGAGTCAGTAATCTTGTCATTTCTGAAGGACATCTTGCTACTGACGCAACAAGTGTTTCTCAACACCCTAAAAGTGTTTCTTAACACTATCTTTGGATGCATCTGTGTTTCTTAACACACATTGAGTAACACAAACATAAATAATCAATCGATAATAATCAAACACATTGCACTCACAAGCACAATGATGTTTCTTAGCACCTCATACATATACACATCTGAAAACTTTGAAACTGGCTGAAGTATGTTAAACTTCTCTTTGTATGTTGTCTATTCTCATTGATTTTCATCAATCTTTTCTTTGTCTACTGCTTGTTGATGTGGTCCCGATGATCCCAAAATGTCAAATAAACTAGGTGTATGTGATGAGAGCTCTTGCATTAAGGCGGAAAATCTTCACATCCCTCAATCCTATTTACTTGCACACCAAGGTGAGGTTGGAACTATCTCCTTGAATGTTATTGCTCTTCTTGTTTACATAAGACCACACTCATGGTTATCTTGGCTTTGAATGCCCTGATATTGGTGTACTCTTGCAACATCAACTAGAAACAATGTTCAGGTCATCTCGGATTTTGTGCCCTGATGCTTACGTTAGTTTTTCATATCTTATCCAATCAAAGTCATATTCATATTATTATGGTTGCAGTGGCTTCCATGTTCCAAAAATGCTCGATGATGAAAAATTTCAAAGCTAAAGGTTCAGCGACTACACCTTAGGTTGCATTCATGGTAGTTTTGCATTGCATTAGCATGGTTGAAATCTGCATAATATCGATATCTCTCTCCAATTTTAGGATCTAAGGTTCTTATCGATCAATCTTTCTTTTTTCCAAGTGATCACTTGTGTGTTGATTGACATAAAAATGACACCCCTGGCTAATTCGACTGTCCTGATTCCATTTTCAGGATTGAAATCGAAATCTAAAATAATTTTACTTGTCATTTTTTAAGTTTGAATTTTTCATTCAACTGCAATTGACCACTTGCACCATCCACCATTCATCTTTTTGGAATCTGACCATTGGAAATATCTTGTGCTTTTCTTCTAAGCAATCCATGTATCATCCTTTTGGTCAATCTTGGTCAAACAAGACCTCCCATCAAGTGCAGATTCTATCCTAACCACTTGGGACCTATTTCTAATCAGATCAGCTTATTCTTGCATCATGTTTTCAATCGAATTGCTTTCGATCACTGGGGAACCAGCCAGATTTTAATTTCGCTCTCAAGGGGGCAGGATCAGGACATCAAAATTACAGTGATCACGTCCTTAATCAAGAACCCATTTCTTGGGGCATCTGAGCTTCATTGCACCAAATCAAGTTGAGATCATCTTAAATCAAAGGCAACCTAATCAATGGTCTTATCAGCAATGAATACACTCAAAACCAGACAAGATCGGTCTTATATGATGTATTCATTATTGAAACCATATACATTGATGAAATTGGCTTCGTCGCTTCAAATCAAGTCAATTTTCTTGCTAATCAAATCTCTTAATGGTAATTAGTTTCATTACTTCAAATCAAACTTGTTATTCGTTCAAACCAATCAAAAGGTTTAAGATTTCTTGACAGATACCTAGTTTCATTGCTTCAAATCAGACTGAGTATTTTGTTTATATATTTTGATTGATCTTCATCCAATCAATCTCAGAGTCGGTCTTCCTCGACAAGAATGGTTTCATCGTCGCAAATCAAACTATTTTGGGTCTTCTCGCTAACAGGTCTTTGAATCAATGCGTTAATTGCACATCAATTCAAAGAGGGGCAAATGTAATGACCTAAAAATGGCAATCTAAACCCTAGACCCCTAATCTCAATTACATATCAATAAACCCCAATCTTGATTATTCTAAGTCCTAAACCAAACAGGCAATTCATCAAATTCAAGCTAATCTGACCTGAACCTTAGGTTCTAATTAATCGACATACTTGATTGATTAATTAATTTTAAGAAATTATAATATATTGGCAAATAAACATTAAGTTAATTATTTAATTGATATTATAATATATTAAATAAATAAAATTGTTAAATTATCAATAAAATCTAAAAAGGAATTAAATTAATTAATAAAAACAAAATGTGCATGTAAAATCAATTAAATCTTTAAAAATTATGATGTCATCAATTTTCAGTTAACTGATTATCAAATTGGAAACAAATCTATTTTATTCAGCTAACTTATTCTTATCTTTTCTCATTTTGGAAACAAAGTTGTTAACTGAAAACTAATTTTGGAAGTTTCCAAAATAACTGATCTGTTAGTTTAGTTAACTGACTCTCTCGACCAATCATCATCTTTGCACATGGATTGTACTTCTTCAATCAAATTTGAGCCACTTTTCTTTCGATCTCGACCATTGATTCGAGAGAGATTTCTATAAAAGAGAGCCTCATTTCCTTCACAAAGGATCCCAATTTTTATTATTGTTATTATACAGTTTTTACTTTCTTGTATTCTTAGATTTCAATTTATTTAGCTATGTTAATTGTTAGTTTACTTTTGTTAAAGCATGCAAAACATAATCTTAGAGAACATTTGATTTTGGGTTTTAAAATCAATCAAAAACACTTCATTTGGTGCTTTAAAATGAATGCTTAATTAGCTTGGATGAACATCAAATATGCATTTGCATATCATTTAGATTAATCATTTTAGCTTTCTTTGAATCCTTCTTTTAGGATTTGGTGTAGTCATTGTTTCTTGCGATGACCTGAGAGCAAGATTCAAACTCCTACCTACCAGAAGGCAATGGTTTGATTTCAGTTAGCTTAGAATGCTTTTAATATTCTAATTTTATCATTTTATAACTAGCTAACCCTATAATGATTCATTGAAGTGTGTGTTACAGTGGCAGGTATGAAGACCACATTTCACACATATAGATATCTGATATGCTCCAGACCCATAGACTTATGTAATGATGTAAGGACCCAACTAGTTTCGTTCAAACTTTCCTGTCTTTTCTCTTTTTGTCTGATTTTTTTTTATTTTCCATTAGGACTAGATCACCAACTTCAAAAGCTCTGGAGATTATCTTTTTATCATAGCTTCTTTTGAGACATTGTTGATATGCTTGAAAATGTGTCAATGCCTTTTGTCTCTTTTCATCAAGCAACTCTAGCCCCTGTAGTCGAGATACTCTATATTCCTCATCTGAAATGTTGTGCTTGAAGGATACGCACAATGATGGGAGTTCAACCTCTATTGGCAAGATGGCTTTGGTATCGTATACTAGTGAGTATGGAGTGACACATGTGGGAGTGTGGAAACTAGTGTGGTATGACCATAAGACAGGGTAGAGATAGAGATGCCAGTCTTGACCAACTTCATTGACTATCTATTTTATAATTTTAATAATGGTTTTGTTTCTAGCCTCAGTTTGGCCATTTCTTTGAGGAAAGTAGAATGAAGAATAGCTATGGTGGACATGGAATTTCTTGTAGCTCTTCTACTTGCTTAATTTTGAAGGGGGGCTATGATCTATAATGATGGTTTATGGAACACCGTACTAAGTTATGATATAGTTGAAAAGGAACATGGAAATTTGTTTCCTAGTTGTGTAGGTCATTGAAATTTCTTCAACCCACTTTTTGAAGTACTTAGTGGCTATTATTATGTACTTATGACCATTAGAGGATAAGGGATGAATCTTTCCAACCAGGTCAAACCCTCATTGTGAAAATGGTCATGGTGATGTGATTGGTTGCATCTCCTAAGAAGGTGTATGGATGAGGTTCCCATGGATCTGAAATTTTTTGCATTTTTGTACATGTAGGAAAGAATTTGTTTGCATTGTAGGCCAATAATACCCAATTCTTAAAATATTCTTAGCTAAATTTAATCTACTAGAATGAGCACCACAAATGCCCTCATGTACTTCTAATATCGTCATTTGTGATTCTTTTGAGTTGAGACATCTGAGGAGCTGTCCATATAGAGCATGACAATAAAGTATATTGGCTATGATAGTGATTGGGAGGCTTGCCTTATCAAGGAATTCTTTTGGTTCTGGGACAAGTCAATGGGGATTGTTTGGCTAGTTAGATAGGCCTATATATCTTGGTACTAGGGATAATTGGGACCAACAATTTCACACACGACCTCAGACTTGGACACCTCAAAGGTAGGGACCGTGAGACATTCAACCATGAATTCATAATGTGTTACATCTGGTGGCATGTTGATCAAAGATCCTATAGTAGTCATGACATTTGTTGTTTTGTTCTTTATCCATGTTAACTACCCAAATGATATTATTTCAAAATTTTGTTTTATGTCTTCTACTAAGGCTTTATAAGGAATGAGTTCGTCATCCTTTATATCGTAGGTTCCATTGACTTAGTTGATAATCAATTGAGAGTCTCAAAATAGTTGTAACTGTTAGATCTTCCATTGAACAAATGTCTTGAGCCCTATGATCAGTGCTTCACATTCAACTATATTGTTGGTGCAATCAAAGCTCAGCCGGTATGATCTCAGAATGGAGTTTCCTTGGGGAGTGATAAATATTATGGCAACATCTGATCCATTTTGTGTGTGAGAAACATCAAAGTATAATTTCCACTATTTCTACTCCTCCAGAGAAATTATGCTATCATCTGGGAACTCTATCAACATTGGATGACTAGAAGGTAAGGGCACATCTGCCAACTGGCCAACAATTGTTTGTCTCTTTATTGTTTTTCTATCCATGTAATCAATGTCGAACTCAATAAGTATCATGACCCATTTGGCAAGGCACCTTGTCAATGTAGCTTTACTCAATAGATATTTCAATGGATCAATCTTTGTTGTTAGAACCATCTTGTGAATTAACATGTAATGTCTGATTTTTTGGGAAGTTAAAACTACAACCAAGCATGCTCATTCAATTGTAGTGTAGTTTAGTTCATATGCCACAAGTGTGCCACTAATATAGTAGATGTATCTTTCCTTGCCTTTGACATCGTTCTGCGCCAATAATGCCCCAAGTGAGTGCTTTGTATCTGATATGTATAATAATAAGGGTTGATTTGGAATAGGTGCTACTAATACTAGTATTGAGAGAAGATAGTCCTTCAATACTTGAAAATTGTTTGGAAATTTTCGTACATGAAAATTTGACATCTTTGTGTACCAAGTATTGGAATGGATGGCATTTTTCTGCTAGCTATGAGATGAATCACCTTACTAATTGTAGTCAGCCCTGTAGACTCCTCAAGTTTTCTAGTGTTGTTGATGGAGGTATGTTAATGATGGCTTGAACCTTTTCAGGATCAATGTCTATTCCTTTGTGGGAAACAATGAATCCTACCAAATTTTATGATGTGACACCAAAGACACATTTCTTTGGATTTAACCTTACATTGTACTCCTAGATTTTGTCAAAGACTGACCCTAATACTGATAGATGTAGATTTCTCTCTAAGGATTTTTCCAATATCATCAACGTAGTCTTCCATAGTGATATGCATCAAGTCATGAAAGATAGTTGTCATTGTTCTCTGATATGTTGCTACAGTGTTTTTTAGACTGAAGAGAATGACACACTAACCGTAAGTATCCTAGGCACAAGTAAAAGCCATTTTATGTTGATCTTTAGGTGCAATCTTTATCTAGTTATATTAGGAGAAAACATCCATGAGTGACAACATCTTATATCTTGAAGTATGATCAATGGTCATGTCTATGTTTGGTAATGGGAAATCATCTTTTGGGAAAGCCAAATTTAGATCTTTGAAGTCAATGTAAATTCTTATGGATCCACATTATTTTGATAAAGCTAAGAGATTAGAGATCCAATTTGCATAGTCAATAAGTCTAACAAAGCCTGCATCTAGTAGTTTCTTCAATTCGGCTTTGACCAATAGAGCAATCTTTGGATGCATTTTGTAGAGATTTTGTTTGTATGGATTTGCCCCTATCTTTAGTGGAAGATGGTTTAGCACTAATTTTAGATCTAATCCAAGCATGTCAGGGTATGACCAAGCAAATTTGATTTTCCTATCTTTAAAGAACTAAATGAACTATTCTCTTTCTTTTGGCGTTAATGACTCTGCTAGGTGGATTAGTCTTTGTGTTTCTTAGTGCCAATGTTGATTGTTGTTGTTTTCTTTGCTGGTAATGGTGATTTCTCTTATGTAAGGAGAAGTGCATCAATATCTCCATCCTTGGGCACCTCAGTGAGGTTTTCACCCTTGGATATGTCTTTTAATTTTACTATTTTGGAGCTAGAAGGTGCCTTTCAGTTTTCACCTAATAGCCTTATATTTTCTCTTTTAAATTTACAACTGTACACACTCAAGTGGTGCACTTCTCTAAACCATTGCTTCCAAGAGGATCCATGGATTGGAAACCTTGAGAAATTGGTTTAGAGCTCCCTAGGCATGGAGTGCAAGGCTATTTTGAGTATTGCTCT
>MU223462.1:388578-425919 GCA_018584345.1 Thuja plicata
CTTCTCAGAGATTTTTGAAGAAAATATACCAGATTGCTCAACTCATCTTGTGTTCAGATTATCAATTCCTTTTCATCTTCTTTAGTAAGTGTTTTCTATTCTGATTTTAAAGTTTGGAAGTGAATGTCTCATTGTTCCTTCCAGATTGATAAATCTGATCTATCAAACCTTATTTGAGAAATGTATGTTGTTAGGTGTTGAGTTATTTGTGGTTGAACCCTGATAATTAAATTCACTGACCTATATGTTGAACAGTGTACCAAATCATCTGGATTTCATTGTGTGTTAGATCTGGAACTATCATTTTCTTCTCAAGTTTTCTGATTCATTCTTGGTGTATCACCCCTATCTATTTCCAGTTTTAAAGTTTCTCTTTTCCCTTTCCCTACTAAGTTTTCAAATCAGGAGGTGATATCCCATATTTTATAGGAACCGGCCTAGAATCCAGAGATTTCTCTTCACTCATAGTCTACCCACAACTAGGAGAGGTTTCCATTGTGAGGATGGAATTGTCATGTAGCCCTAATGCCTGAGTTAGGGTGATAATTCTAAGCCTGAACAGTAAGCATTGTCGTTCCACCTTTTAGGTTTACCGGTACCCTCACAATATCTTATTTTGGGTAGGGTGACTGAATGAGATTGTAGTAGTATCCCAAGAATTTTCTCAAGAGGTTCTACAAGAGGCATAAAGTCTTGAGGAGGAGAGATGTGCTTTCTTGCAAGAATTTGTTGGTAGGTTTGGTTAACTTCTTGGTTCGTCATGTCAGTTTTGTTAACCCTTTGGGTAGTTTGTAATGATATGGTTTGTTGAGCAGGTGTTGGTGGTGCTTGTATGCGCATGACTGGTTGGACCATCTTAGCATCAACAACTCCATCATTTGTCACATTTTTGTTTTTAGGCCAATACATGGATTTGTCATAAGGTGTTGAGTTAGTATTCTCTTTCTTGATGGCTCCCTTTAGGGTGAGGGATCTTTCTACTTTTGTCCTTGTTCATCTAGCTCTTCAAAGGTTTTAATTCGCTAAGAGTTTAATTCACACATCATCTCCAATTGAAAATTTCCAATGAACATATGGATCTTCTCTTTTAGAGGTACATGGAAAGATGCCTTTGATACAACATTTATCCATCTTTGTAAGAATGAGGTAAAGTTTTCACCACTCTTTTGCTTAGTAGTGCAAAGATCCATTAATGTTACTTCCATGATAATGTTGTGAGAATAGTTTGATATGAATTTCTCATCTAGTTCGTTCTAGGATCGTATCCCAATAGGAATTCTGGAAAACCACTCTATGACTGGCCCACTCAGACTAAATGGGAACAGTCTCATCAGGTAAGTGTCATCGTAGGCCAATTTTATGCAAGTCATGAAGAATTCTCTTATATGGTCCCAGGGATCACCCTTTTCCTTGTATTTGTCAAATTTTGATATCTCAAAATTGTGTGGAAAAGGTGGCATGTGTAATATCATGTCAAATGGGTAAGGAGTAAGATCAACAATAGTGTAAGACCTCTTAGGAGCACTTGTTTGCAAGTTAATGATGGAGAAGTTGGATTTGTTGGGAAAAGACTTCAGTGGGCGTCGGTGTAGATGGCGCCATGTTAGGATCAAAGAAAGTTGTACCACTGTTATAAGATGGTGCCTAGTTTTATGAGGGCCCATAACCTATGTTAGTATATATTGTCAGCACATGTGATGGGATGAACTAAGGTGGTCGAGTATACTATGGCTGTAGTGTATGCAGAAGATATTGAGGTTGTGGAATGTGTTGAGGAGATTGGATGTATGGAGGTTGTTGTTGAGATGGTGGGATATATAGAGGCTGTTGTTGGGGTAGTGTAATATGCGAAGGATTCTATTGAGGTGGTGGAATGTGTGAAGGTTGTTGCTAATGTGGTGGGATGTATGAAAGTGTTGCTAAGGTGGTGGGACAAATGATGCTTGTTGCTGAGGTGATGGGATATATGAATGTTGCTATTGAGGTGATGGGATGTATGAAGGTTGCTACTAAGGTGATTTTGTAGGGTTGGAAGTGTTAGGCCTAGTTACTCCATGATGCTTCAAAAAGGCAGTCAGAATCCTTGAGTAGTTGGGATTGATGGGAGGTGTTTATGGTGGTGCCCCTTGATTGATTTGGGGGTTTCCTGAATAGGAAGGAACACCTGTAGTGAGACTACTGATGGACTATTGTTGGGATGTCCCTTGAGTGATTTGGAGAAATCTTGTCAAAAGTTTTTTGGGATTGTGTCCTGGTGGAGCCATATTAGATGTACTCGTTGTATGGGTTGAGGTCATAATGGAGGGTGTTGTTGTGGTGCAAGGTGTGCTAGATATGGGTGGAAAAGTGGAAAAGAGAGGATTGTTGTACTGGATACCTAGTGTGGTGGAAGATGTGGTCACTTGGGAGGTGCTTCACGTTGGGTTCACCATTTGTAATTAGGTATAATAAATCCTGCAATAACACTGAAATATCAACCACAAAGAGATTGTTAAAGCAATTAGTATTCCCAATATCAAGAAAGAAAGCAAGATAAATAGAAATCATAAATGATTAATAATATGAAATCATATCAAACAAAATAAATATTCAAACCATGTAGTCCTTCCTTGTTGTTCTCCTTCTTTATGCAATGTGGGCTCTCAGAAATGAGTGCTTGATTGTATGCCAGCATAAGAATTCAAAGCAATTATGGTTACCAAAACCAAAGGTTTGGCTCTTTATTTATAATATTTTAGGGGTTTCAACCAAGAATCCATGATTGAAGGGTTGATTGGCTATGATTGAGGAGTTGAACTCAGAGTGAGTAGGAGTTCAACTTTGCTTGACTCCCATGATTAGGGGATTGATTGACCTATCAACAAATAGATTGGAGAGACGACTTGAATAGACTGGTGAGTTAACAAATGGTATGGACGAGTTAACTAATTGCATGGATTAGAGGATTGAATTGACTAGAGACTTAATTGATTGTTGGGGGGGAATTAACAATGTGGATTGAATAGCTAGGAGAGAGAATTATGGAGGAAGGAATTGTGATTGAGAAGCTAACTCAAAGTGAGTGTGAGTTAGGAACTTAGGAGGATAATTATGATTTAAATAAACAATAAATTATTTATTTGCACTTGTGGGGATATTTTGTAAATAAATAATTACTTATTATTTATGAGAGGAATTATTAGTTTAATTAAATAATAGCATTTATTTAATCATGAGAGGGGAATAATTAGTTTAATTAAATAAACATAATTTATTTAATCATGAGATAGAATTTGATTTCATTATTTCATAAATGTAATAATTAGTGAAGGGGGAACGTTAATTAAATTTGATTATTTAATTATAAGGAGCCAGGGAATAATTAAATAATGTTTAATTATTTAATTATTTTGTAAACGAATAGGTGATGAAATATTGATTAGATGTTGAATAATTAAAGTAATTAATTAAAACTACTTAATTATGAAATTAAAGGGAAATGATGATTTTGATCTTAGAATATGGTAGAAAGACACAATTTATTAAATAATAAAGATTATTAAATAAATTAAGGAGGAATATTAGTAATGTAATTGCATTAGAGCAATAGGCCATTTTTAAGTGTCTACAGGGGGCTCAATCCATTTTGTTATCATTACTTCATCATTACACACCTTCTTGGTGGCTTATGCATACAATTCGCTTGCCATGCAATCATACCCCTTTTTCCCACATAAGCCATGTCGTGCCTTAAAATTCTATCAAGGGCACCTGCCCAAAGCCTACTATGCAATGGTGTCAAACCTAGGACATCCTCATGACACCATAATCAAAATATGTCTCCCCCTTCTCAAACCCTTGAAAATATCTTATTTGCATCCTCCAAAGAAAGTACTCTTCCTAGTGATTGTAGTTTTAAGGATCGACCTTATTCTCTACAAAACTATCTAGTTTTGGAGGGAAAATCCCTCTAAGGCAGTCTTCCAAATTTCACTACTATCTAGGCTACTAGAACCATAGAATTTGCCCCTAAACTTACTATTATCGGCCCTAAATAAAATCTATTTATCACAGGGCAACACCTTGCAACCCTGCAAATCAAAATGTCACTCTGAACATGCAAGAATCTACATAATGTGCCCTAGTAGGCATCGTCAAAGATCTTCACAATACGACATAGCCCATGAAACCCTAGCCTCAACAATAGACAAAAATGAGAGACTCTGCAATGACATCGATAACTTTACTTTTAATTATATTATTTATATTTAATGAGTATATGATAATATGTATTAATTATTTAATTATATATTAATTATTATATTATTAGATAATAATTTTATTTATTAAATAATATTATATAAGAAATTATTGACATCTCATTATATAAATGAGTTAATTAAATCTACCATGTTTAACTTCTTTATTCATTGATTAGAAATCAAATCACCCCACATATCAACTATTGAGTCAATGGCCTCACTACTCGTGAAACATGGGTCAATGAGTTTGACTCAAAAAACTACACAGTTGAATCCTAATAGCAATATATAGTCAAAGAAATATTATGGACATTAAATAGTTACTATTATGTAATTTCCAGAATGTATTATTTAAAATATTATGAAAATGCCAAAAATAATTCCAATGAAAAGTAATAAGTTTACATCATATTAACAAGAGACACATTGTTGAAGTTCCTATCTATAAGTTTTACATATAGCAATTATTGTTAGGTAGAGTAGCAGATAATTTTAGTTAGATTAGTGGAAACATAAAGCATTTATGTACATGATTTATCTTTGTGATGCTTTATATTAGTCACATGGCCTATTCATAACTACTATTAATGATATATAATATAAATGAATTTCTCTACACTTTCTAGTTCCCTTTTTTTCCTCTACACATTCTAGCTCCCTTTTTTGGGTGATGTGTAAGAAGACAAATATATATATTGATAAGGAACTTGTTACCAATTTAGTTTGCAGACTGAATTGGTAAATTGACATTACTTTTACATTGAATTATGGATTGAATAGTGGTTGTTCTAAGTTGCAGAATTGCTGAAATACATAAAAGGAAATATACACTGCATAATGACAACTATAAACATCAAAAGATTGTATAAAGGTACACCTCCTTAACATTACTATTCAACTTATGAAGATGAAATACATTGCAATGCATTCATATTATCATATTATTGTACTCTAAGTATTGATCATGCTCAAATTTGCAAATTCATAAGTGATCATTATATTGTGCATTCAAACTGAATGTATTAGGCAAATGTTTATTCAAGGTTACATCTTTTATATTGAGAACTTAGAGAAGATATCCAATTTTGAAAGTAAGATAGAAGCATGTAGGGTTTAGGGGTCCAAGCATTTCCTTGAAGAGATCTTCTGCATTTTGGTAGATGGTTATCTGAACATTGTCAAGTCTTTGTGTTTCTGCTCGAGTCCTTCTGTCAGTTCTACATTCTAGGTCTAGGGTCTTCTTTTGTCTTTGTCCTACATCATGGAGAGATAAAATAGTTACATCCAAATTGGATCTAAGCAATGCATAGATACCTAAAAAAACATACTACAATCAAACTTTCAAAGTTGTAATCTACCAATAACATCAATACAACAACAAAGTTATCATCTACATCAACCAAATAAAAGTATCAAAGGGACATAACTCCATGAAACCTTTTACTGTTTATGATCATCATTCTACGTTATTCAAAAGTTTCTATTTGTGAAAACATAAAATTTGAATCAAAGGGACTTAGGTCTTGTAGCTGAGAAACCTTTTTCACAACATCAACATGATAAGATAGTAAACACAACCAATCAACCAGCATTAATGTATGAGTGTCATTTCACATGACACTCACACACAAACATTGATTGATTGATTCTATCCACTAACCTAACATGTGGACTTGATGGTGTGTGCAAGCAAGTGAGATTAAATTATATTCAAATATAGAAAGAGACATGATGCAGTAGTTGCAAATGATAAAAGAAAAATGCAGTGGAGTGTCATGAGCCCGTGCTTGAACCTCACACGATGCATTACATGAAATACCAGAAAACTAGGAGTCTCTGAATTCAGAAAATAAGAGATGCAGAAGAAGGAGATGTGGTTCCTAAAGTGTCTTGATTTAATCCTAAAGGAGATGTAGGAAATGAATGATTGCTTACAATCAAGTCAAAAGGTAACACTATTATTCAATTCCTCACAAGTAAAGTTCTTTGTCTTAATGTTGTTTAAAATATGCATATGAAATCATCAAATAAATAGTATACAAAGATAGATCAAATACAGAGAACACTAATGTTGTTGCAAAGAAGTATGGAGATACAGAAGAGTCAATTGAATTGGATTCAATTAAGGAAATGCATGCTTATAGTTAACAATGTTACCATCAGTCTATAGTGCATCCAAATGTTGTTGCTAATGTTTACATAATAGTGTTATATGCAAAGATAAAAGGAAGGTAACAATATTATTTCATTGTTACTAAGTGTATATACAATGGAAGTATCAGTTCTAAATGTTGTTATACTTATTCAACAAGAGAAATCAAGTAAACCTTGTTGTTATCTACATACATAGTTCAAGAAATGGACTGTTATCATTAAGAAATGGAGAATCATAATGTTGTTATAAATACTATTAGGTTTGAATAGGAGAGAAGACAACAAAACAGTAACATAAATGTTTGCAATTAAATGGAAGATAATTTGCATTCTCAACAGTGATGTTTTTTAAAGATATGCATCACATATGCAAGAATTGAACTATACAATGTTTTCTTTAAATAAGGAAGTACAGAGAATCAATAACACTTGTTAATCAAGGATGGAAATAACATGATGATGCTATTATGCATATTATCAAAATACAGTGCCTGGCCAAAAGATAAAAATATAGTGCCTACTCAGGAATGGAGATCAAATAACGAGAGTTATTTTTCATGTTCAAAGCAAATAGTTTTATTTTTTAATACTGTTAGAGACATGTTGTGATGACACATAAAGATTTTGAAAAAATGTAAAGAAAAAAAAATAGCAGTCGTGTTTTTACAAGTTCACATGACAGTGAATGTATATTCATCAATAGACAATATTATTTTTAATGTTGTCATTCAGGTTTAAATGAAAGTATGAAATTCAAAATCAATGTATATGGAAAAGCTATGCAACTGAAAAGGAAAGTATGCATAATCAATAGTTGAGTTATTGTTTCACAATGTTGCTCATGGTTTTCATGAGCCCATGCTTGAACTCCATGAGTTGGTCTTGTATGGGAGTTGGAAACAACATTTAAAACATGCTACTAGTCACTATAGTAGAAACAAAGATGCAGATAGTAAAATGTTTCCAGTTCAACGATGATAAAATAGTTTCTACATATTTTAATGACCTTCAAACATGGTGGCATAATCATTTAAAGCCATGGTTTTAACATTCAATAGAGCCAACAAAGAGGACATCATATGACAAATACGGTGTCGACATCATGCAAAAGGAGTGGTACGGTTTCAATAAAATAAGACAAACATAACAGCTATATGGATGCAGTGGAGGTTGAGTCTGAGAAGAACCCTAAGTTCATCTCTCAATAACTACAGACAACTTGCATGTATTCATTATTAAACACATATATCAACATTCACAGGTTCACTTCCAGATCAACAAAATAAGCTATGTGAGTATTTAGCAAAAGATGCTCTATATTACAATGGACAGTTTATATAGATATTGTAGCATGAAACTATAGGGAAAAGTAAGAATAGACATAGTGATAGAGTCAACAGAAGATAAGGAAAAAACCCAAAATTATTTTCTATGAAAAATGAGCACCCAGATCAAGATAAACCCCAAACTCGTATACAACAACATGTTCAAAGAAAAGACAGAGTGAGTAAACAAAAGAGGTAACTTATCTGTAAGTTACAAGTCGAGCAAGGTGGAGTCCAAGTTCATGCACAGATAATGCCATATATTATGGCATGTAAAGAGCAATTGGAGGCCAAGTCCAAGAAGAAGCTCGAGTTCAAACTGATAGAAGCCCGAGCTTCTTAAAATGAAGATACAATACCAGCGCCATGTTTCATGGCAGTGAATTCTTTCCCATAGCAAAGACGTGATGGAGAGAGCTCAAGTTAAACTAAGAAATACATGGAACTCTAGTTCAAAAGCATATACCCAAATACCAGCACTGCTCAAAGAACATGTAGAAGCAAAGTGCCATGCATGTTGGCATGCAAAATCCAAAAAATAGATCAAATGGAGGTCAAGTTCAACCAAAGAAGCCAAAGAAGATGCATGATAAAGCGCCATACATTATGACATGCAATGACCAAGAATTTGAAAATGACTCCATTCCCATTAAGAGCTCAAACTCGATGAACTCAAGTCCTTATTTCATGTAGAGAACCTGAGTTCCTTCAAAATTCTCAAAATTACTCAAGTGTTGATTACTTACAAAGAACCCGAGTTCAAAAGATATGAAGCTATTGTTTAGCTGATGAAAATCAAACATAGAAGAGCATGAACAATACCATAGCCACAAGTATGGTAGCGCCAAAAGCAGAGAACCCTAAAATTTTTTCCCAAAACAAAATGTAAAATGGAATGTGAAATGCAATGAACCAGGTTTTTTACAAACTTTGAAGTTCAATGACAGAGGGAGTTAATGTTTGGTTAACTATAGTGCACGAAGACCTCACCAAATGCCACGACAACCTCTCCAAGTACCTAGACAGCTTAGCCAGTACCACTGATTGATATTTTTGCATCGAACATTGGTCATGTTGACCTTTGTTGTATGTCAAGTTTGGCATGGTAAAGTTAAGACATAGTTAGGGTATATGCCCTAGGGTTTAGAGTTTTTCATATACATGGGAAGTGGGTAATATGCAAAGTGTTATTTTTTTGATGTAATATTTAATGTGTTGGTAATATTTTGAAAATACCAACACTAGGGCATATATTTAGGGCATGATTTATGCCTTAAAATTAGGGTTTCTAACTGAGTCTTAGGACCTTTTTTGAAGGGAATTTCATTTTTGGAATTGGCCTTAAGGGCTATATATCTGAGCTTCTTATTCATTTTGAGGGGTTCAGAATATGGGGAATAAGAGGTATTAGTGAGCATATTGTTCCTTTGCACCTTTTTCATGTATTTTGTAGCCATCAATTCATGTTTGAGACAGATTATGATCAAGTGAGTGCATACATTCCTTGTCATTTTTTGTACTTTCTCATGCAACTATTTTGTAGATTTTGAAGATAATAAAGCTTGTCCCCATTATTCATACATATTCTCTAAGTTTTGCATTAGTCCTTGCAACCTTTTTGCATACAATTGTATTGTGTATTTTGGCATAGATTAGTGAATCAATTTCTATTCCTATTCTAAGTTATAAAGAGTAAACCTTTTGTAGAAATTGTATGTTTGTTGGCAGAATTGTTAGCATTAGTGGCACAAACCCTAATAGTGAATTATAGGTCATCCTATGTGTTGTAAAGTGAATGTTATTGCAGATCTTAGTAAAATATGTCCTGTAGGTGCTAGTTTATAATTATGACAAATCTAAATCCATTTGGTGTATCACCCTCTTAGTTAATTCATTCAGTTTCAGTTATTCTCTTTCCCTTTTCCCAAAACCATAAAAATCAGTATTAGGTGACATTCCAAATCAAATAGAAACCGACCTAGAATCTGGAGATTTGTTCTCTCTCCCACAATGAGAATATTTCCATGATTCAACATGATAGCTAGATTTCAAATCAAGCTAAAGGTGCAATCCTAATTGACAACAGAACTTAAGCATAATTTTTCAACCATCTTATTTTTAATTGATTTATCTTTTATCTAAAAGTGTGTTTCGATAGGTTTTGAAGTTCAAACAATCTCATCAAACTTAAAAAAAATAGATAGACAATGATTATTTATTTCATGTTGCACCCTTCTAGACAATTCACAACCATGGATTTTAGTAAACAACTTGTTCATTTCAAATATGAAATGTCTTTGACATATTTTTAAAATTAAAGTAAATTGAGTAATTAGAAAAAAGGTTATATTGTTTAGAGTTATTATACAAAGATTTTAAATATCTAAATCTATTTATTTTTATACATTAATGTATTGTATATTATACAAATAATAAATACATGAAAATTGAATAAAATATTAAAAATAATTAAAGCATTAAATTGATCAATTGTTGGATAGATAATATATAAAGTAGGTAGGTAATTTTTAGATTACATAATGTCTAAGATGTTATAAAATATGTATATTTTATTAAATAGACATGAATGACATCACAAATATTCATCAAGGAGACAACATAATATTAAAACCGACAATGTGCATATATTATTATGTATATAATATTTTATATGTCATTCAAGTCATTTATTGAACTACAAAAATTATATTAAAAAAATTTGATTTTTGCAAAGATTATTCCTAACATAAATAAATAAAGAGAAAGATAAATGACATGTTTAAAATCAATAAATAAAAAATAATAATTATAGACTATAGAACAATTGGCTATTTTTTTAAAAAAAATTATATATTGATTGGTTGAACTATTGAAATAGTTGGATTACTAAAATTTTGTTTGGTCAAGCATGATGGGAGGTGAGAGAGCAGGAGGCGGAGGAGGAGGTCAAGTGGGAGGAAATCTGAATTATTGCCTAGGCAGGATTCGCGAAGCTAGAAGGATTCTTGTGCCTACAGTGGCAGGAGACTAGCAGAAGGTGGGAGGATCATCAGGTGAGGGCTCCACTAAGGATCCAAATGATGAAAAGGACCCAGATGATGCTCATTCCTAAGGAGGTGGTCCAAAAAACATGACTAAAGAAGGTAAGTCTTCCCTTGCTGGTAATAGTGGAAATGTTTTTGTTGGGACTCGGGCCAAAGGCAGCTGGTCATCTTTATTTGGGGTTAAACCAACTAGAAAATCCTCTTTCCCCAGTATTAACAATATCTCTGAGCTTGGTAAGGACGTATTTGGCATCTTAATACATGATCCCCTAGTGGACCATACGGTATCCAACATGGCTTTTATGTTGGTAGGAAAACTTACAGGGACTAGACCCAATATTGACTTGGTCAGAGTATTTATCTCTCAAAAATGGAAGCTCAAGGGGCAAGTTGATATAGAGGCAAAGCCAAAAGTTTTTTTCTCCTTTGTCTTTTCAAGCATGGAAGATCTTTCAAAAGTTCTTTGTGGAGGCCCTTGGATTTGAAACAGCCCCTATTTGGGTTCGTTTTCCAATTCTTCCTATGGAGAACTGGTAAGAAGATGTCTTCACGGGTTTGCTAGGGGCTTTTGGAGAACTTCTCTCCGTAGACCCTATGAAAGTTTCTAAATCTAGGGTGGTGTATGCCAGAATCTATGTTAACATACACCAAAATGCGAACCTGCCTGAGGTTATTTCAATCAACTCAAAGTTGGGTATGCATATTCAATCTATTGAATATGAATTTGTACCCTTTGCTTGCTTCTCTTGTAAAAAAGTGGGACACTGGGTAAAACAATGCCCATTAAAACAACAGAAAGAGAAAGGTAATCAAGGAAAACAATGGGAGCCAATGAAAGAATGGAATGAGAAATCAAATATGAATGAAAGACTTAGAATCAATCCTGGAATAAGCCTTAAAGTTGATAATAAGGAGGAAGAAGAACCTAATGAGAATCTAGAAAATAAGAGTAAGGAATGCAACATCCTTACAAAGAATAAGTAGGACAATGAGAAAAAAGAATTAGATGAGGCAAGGAATGATCCAGAGATCCCAATGTAAAAGGAAACAATAGAGATAGAGAATAATAGTAGTCCTTCAATCCATCAAAACCAAGCCCAGGATCAAGTCAAGGAACAAAAGGAGCTGACACCGAAAAGCGTGAGAAAGGATATGAGTGAGATTATGGATAATGAGGGGGTTCACTCTCCTATTAGGATAGATAATCCCTTTATTCCTTTAGGAGAAAATTCTAGGGACCCAGTGATGAATGGAAGTAATTATGAAGTGAGTGATGATGAAGTCTTATCCCCTCTGGTAGACCTATGGAGTGAAGAAAGACTAGACAACTATATTATATCAAGGGAAAGTCAAGAAGAATCATGGACTAAAATAAATGGTAAAAAAAACTCAGCTAAAAGATCCATAAAAAGAGGACATAACCAAAGCAATCCTCATGGACTAGCAAAGAAACAAGATAATCAAACCTAAGGAGGTGTTCAAACAAGAAGGAAATAGAAGGATGATGTGGGAACTCCCAAAAATAAAAAGGAAGAAAATCCATTAAAAAGACACGGGAGCAAGAAGCAAAACAAAATACAGCAGATGGTCGGCAACAAACCATCCCTGAGATATGCTCTCCAACTCTCTAAATGAAAGTTATATCTTGGAACATTAGAGGACTAAATAGTCCCCATAAACAGGATATCCTAAGGAGTCTAATCAGAGACAGTAAACTAGACATATTACTTATTCAAGAAACCAAAATGATTAAAGATAGAGTGGAAAAAAAATCATATGTTTAAGAATGGTGGTAGTTTAGGAGTTCAATCTGATGGAGCCTTAGGTGGCATTGTCATTTACTGGAATAAACAGATTATTAATTATAATTTCCTTACAAGTGAGAAGAATATTATTTTGGTCAAGGCTAACTATATAAAGGATAACTTAACTTGGAATCTTGTCAATATTTATGCACCCAATACTAGAAAAGGCAGATTGAAGTATTGCAAAAGTTTGAGAGAGATCCATAAGCAATTCCAAGAAGATAGCTAGATGGTAATGGGAGACTTTAATACCCCCTTGAGAAATTAGAAGAAAAAGGGTGGTATTCCCTCCTAGATGGATAACATAACTGATTTGGTGGATTACATCAATGATGAAGCCTTTTTAGATATGGAACTGGAGGGAATAGACTACACTTGGTCTAATAGAAGAACTGGGAATGACCTCATCCAGGTAAAACTGGACAGATCTATTTTATCTCATGATTGGATATCTAGGTATTCTTGCTCCCTTTCTTCTCAGTTGCGTATTGGGTCTAATCATTTCCCTATATTCTTAAATTCTAATTTGATCAATTGTAAAAAAAACATTCCCTTTCAATTTGAAAAAATGTGGACTTCCCACCCAAATCTTAAAGAAAGGATAGCAGAGTGGTGGAACTATGCCCTAGAAGGGGGATCCATGTATAGAATGGCTAAAAATTAAACACCATGAAAAGGAAGCTCAAAATATGGAACAAGGAGGTTTTTGGAGATATTTTCCAAATGAAAGGTAGAATGCAGGCTGATATTAAGGAAATCCAAGAAAATATCCAAAACGGAGGCCTTTCAGAAGAAAGTAAAGCTATGGAAAACTTAATGTTGGCAGATTATCATAACATAATATCTAAGGAGGAATCCTTCTGGAGACAAAGATCCAGAGTGTTATGGCTCAAGGCTGGGGATAAAAATACCAGATTCTTTTATATGACAGCCATGAAACATAAATCTATTAACAAGATCTCTAGTCTGAGATCTAATGATAAGACTATAAGCAAAGAAGAAGAAATCAGAACAGAGATGCACAACTATTTCTCTCAGCTCTTATGTAAGGATGTCAACTTGAATGGGATTGACTAGGAAGAAATTATTTTAGCTATCCCCCAGCTGGTAGATGATCCAACAAACAAATACCTCCAATCTATCCCTCTAGACAAGGAAATTAAGAGTGCGGTTTTTTACTTTGAAGGGGAGAAATCTCCTGGTCCTGATGGTTTTCCCATGCTATTCTTCCAGCAGTTTTGGGATATCCTTGGTAAAGAGTGCAGGCTATAGTTAAAGAGTTCTTTGGTACAAAAATCTTCCTAAGGGAGCTCAATGCTATTTTTTTGGTCTTGATCTCTAAAAAGAAGGGAACCAACTCAGTGGATACCTTTAGACCTATCAACCTCTGTAATTATTTGTACAAGATTATTTCAAAGGTTCTCACTTCCAAACTGTTATCCATTCTCCCAAATATCATTTCCCCCCAGCAAAATGACTTTGTCCCTAGAAGACAATTTTTGGATTCCATTATTGTTGCTCATGAGAACATTCATTCTCTGGAAGCTGCTAAAAACCAAGGCTTCATGATGAAATTGGATTTATCTAAGGCTTATGACAGAGTTGACTAGCAATTCTTATAGAAAGTTCTTAATTCTATTGGCTTTAATAATAGGGTTATCAAACATATTATCCAATTGATCTCGACTATTTCCTCCTCTATTATTGTTAATGGTGGATCATCTCATTTTTTCAAACCTTCTAGAGGTTTGAGACAAGGTGATCCTATTTCTCCAATCCTGTTTTCTATTCTTGTTGAATGCTTAGGAAGGTATATTAACAAACGGGTTGGAAAGGGAGAAATCACTAGAATGCGCCCTTCTTCTTCTAGCACTACTTGCTCTCATGATAATTTTGTGGATGACACTATAATAATGGGGGAGGCAATTGTAAAAGAAGCTAGAAACTTGAAGAAAGCACTCTTTGTTTACACTACAGCAACTAGCCAACTTATCAACTAGACTAAGAGTTTCATTTTCTTCATTAATACCCTTTGGAGAGACAAAAAGATATCCAAGATCTTAGGTTTCAATATTGGTATTCTCCTTTCTTCTTACTTGGGATTACCTTTATGCTCTAAACCTCCTGACAGTTTTTGGTACTCCATCATAAACATATATAATAACAAGCTTGTCGGATGGAAAGAGGCGCTTTTAAGCAATTTAGGGAAGCTTCAACTGCTGAAATCTATGCTTCAAAATATCCTTGTTTATGTCATGAGTCTTTTTAGGATTTGTCATAAATTTTCCATGGTGATAGAGAAAATCTAGAAAAGGTTCTTTTGGTCAGGTGTAGAAGACAAGAAAAGACTCAGCCTCGTGGCTTGGGAAAATGTGTGCAAGCCAAAAAAGCTGGGAGGTCTTGGTCTGAGAAAAATAAAAAATGTCAATAAGGCCCTCTTGGCTAAACAACTTTGGAGAATTTATGGGAACAAAAATAATGGAATGGGATTATAAGAAATAAACACCTCTTTAATTCTAATACTTTGGAGGATTACATAAATAATGATAATAGCATTAATGACTCTAATATCTGGAATAGTATTAGCTTGGCCAAAGATCTAATCATCAAAGGAAAGTGATGGAAGCTGGGAGGTGGAAGGAGAATCAACTTCTGGGATGATAATTGGATCCACAAGGAGCCCTTATCTTTTAATCAAGAGTGGAAACATGCTATAGACAGGTGCAAAGAAAATTTTGGGATCAAGGCTAAAGATTACTGGAAGGAAAATAAATGGAGGAATATTGGTGACATAGATACCAGATTTAATTACCTCTAGCATGAGTTGCAGACCTGGTTTATTAAAGATAACTCCTAGGATATTACTGTTTGGGACCCTAGACCTGATGGTAAGTATTATGTTGCTTTTGTTTATAATCTCCTCACTGTGAGGGAGGTGAGACCTCTTTGATCTTTTGTCTGGTACAAACATCTCACTCCTAAAATCAACTTCTTTTTTTGACTCTTAATTAAAAATAAACCTCTTACCCTTGATCATCTTTCTAAAAGGGGATTTTATCTTGCTAATAGATGTGTTCTTTTATCTGGAACAAGCTAAAACTTGTGATCACATAATGTTATACTACTCCTTCACCTGAAAGGTTTGGGAAGTTATACTTAGGAAATAGAATATGTGCTAGTTTTTTCCTCTCTTGTGGCAGGATTTTGTCAAACAATGGAGCAATCCTTCCCAAAACTTAATAGAAAAATACTTTTGGATTTTAATTCCTCCCCACTTCTGTTGGCAAATATGGAAAGAAAGAAATAACAGAATCTTCAGGGAGAAATAGTCCAACCCTGAAATTGTTGGCAACCACATTTGCAGAGCGCTGGAAGAAAACTATGTACATCATCTAGTAATAATAATTCTGCTAAGATTATTGGGGATACTAGATAATGGCAATTCAATATTCCTTATCCTAAATCTAAATAGTTGAGAGCTACCACAACTTGGACCTCTCCTCTAGTTGATTGGTTCAAGTTCAATTTTAATGGGGCATCAAAAGGCAACCCGAGAATCGCTGGAGGAGGAGAAATAATAAGAGACTGGAAGGGAACATGTACTGGCGCTATAACAACTCCCTTAGGAGTGCAATCTAATCACAGAGCCGAAGCAATGACTACTCTTAATATGATGTTTATGGAAGAAGAGATGGAATGTAAAAAATTTGGCTGGAGGGTGATTCTCTTAATATCATCAATAATATTAAAGGTAATAGCAAGGTGTCATGGACTATTGGGAAAATCATTGACAAAATTAATGAAGTGGCTTCAAAATTCATTGTCTTTCATGTAACCCACAGTTACCGTGAAACCAACCAAGTGGCAGATGGGTTGGCTAACTTGGGAGTTAGATGTGATGTCACTCACAAGTGGCATGACTCAGCAAAGATAAATGATGAAATAAACCTGTTAATTAATCATGACAGAATTAATCACAAGGTGGGTTTTATTAATACTTCTGATCACAATGTATGATGGGACTACGATTTGGAGTACGAAGAAGGTGAAATAAGGGAAGAGTAATAGCGATTATGACCCTCTTTTGTCGCATGCTTTCTAGGTCATTAAGAGACAGTTAATGCATAAACTCAATTATTTGAAGCATTTTTGTTATTGCCTGAGAATCTTTGAGATTACTGCTAAGGAGTTGATGAAATTACGCAACTCCAATATCACTGAAGAGGAAGAAGCAATGGGTGGAGAATTAAAAAGAGAGGAACCATATGAGTGTAAATGGGTGAAGGAGAAAGACATCTGGAGAAAAGTTAAGAAGGGAAAAGTGCATCGATACCTGAAATGTCTGCATGGTAATGAAAAGGAGATCAAGAAGGTGTTTGTTGCTGGGTGGGAGAATGGTAAAGTTAACATTTTGGGTAAAAATTTTACACTAACCTTATAACTTCTGACAAAGATTACAAGGCTCCCTGTGGATGGGATGCATTTCATCAAAGACAAGAAAGTGAGAAATAAAGCCTACAAAAAATTTCCTAAGTCTGATGAGGAGTGGGCTATGCTGGTTAAAGGCAACCTGGACTATGTGAACTGGTCCAACATCGAATGCATCTGGGATTTTTTTATCAAAGAAATAATGAAATATTTCACGCTTGACGAAAGGTACTCTAAAGTCTACAACTACCATTTTGTGCTTGTAAATCATTTTAGACATGATGTTAGGGTTTCTTTCCCATTTTACCTACTTAGCTCGCTCAACCAGAGCATTATGGACTTCAGAGTTAGGGCTACCCCTATTCTGCATGAGGGGCTCATCCTTCTCATTGCAGAGTATGCTAAAAAACACATCTCAGAGCCTCTCCACAACTAGATTGATAATGCTAAAAGAAAGAATGTGGAGATGTCGTTCAAAAAGAAAGCCAGCAGAGCCAAAAACAAAAAAAGATGTAAAGGCCCAGTGGAAGTTGATATCACGCTCTCTATCTTTGATGATGTGTAAGGTATGAAGACTGATGATGACCAGGAGGAGGACTCTTCTGAGGACAAGGATGTCAAAGATGGGGAGTAGATCAATAGAGAGGATTCTGAGAAGGCTAACCCTACTATCACTGAGCCTACGGGTGAGGAAGGTAATTTTGCCATTGAGGATACCATGGACATGGATAATAGTATCTTTGAGGAGATAATTGAACAAGTTGACAACTTGGTGGAAACATATATTGATAAGAATTAGAACAAGACCATAGAAGATAGGGAGGATCCTAATAAGAGGAATGAATAAACACTAGAGAACAAGGCCAAAGTGACAATTGAAGAACCAGAGGAAAATAAAACAAAAAAGACTAACATAGGAAAGATAGAGGAGAATATAGCTACTGATAATCTGGAAGAGTTTGAAATAGCCCAAAGCAACAAAATCTTTGTCGATCTTGATAAGGATGACCAGAATGAGAATATTGACTGTGAAATTAACTCTACTCCTCTTGAGAGCCCCATGGGTGATGCTGATGAGAATGACAATGACCAGAAGCATAGGAGCTTGGAAGAAGACCTCTGGGATCAAAAATTTAATGTTAAAAGAGAAGTCAACATTTCCCATCTTCAAGCGACCAGAAACAAAGCTATGTATGGCTACAATATCAACAAATGGGTACAAGATGATATTCAGGAGCTGTAGGCTAAGTGTAAAGATCTTGAAGAAAGAAATACCCTTCTAGAGGAGATCATAGACAAAATAAGGAATGATGCATTTATGTATCAGAAAGATAATGATGTTTTTGATAAGGTAAATGGTAATTCTACCATGTTGGAGGATAAGATAAACAAAATGATTGAAAATCATATTAACCTGATTACTGAGAAAACCAACAACAATAACATAATGCTGAGGAAGTTGACTACTCTCATCAAATCAGGAATGGAAGCATTTGTCGATAACCTGAAAACTTTGCATACCATGGTGGAAGGGAACTATAATGACAGAGAAAATATGGAGGATAAAGGGAAACATGACATCCAGATTTCAGGTCCATGATCTAGAACTAGATCCAGCACAAGAAACAAGATGACAACTCAAGTCAAAGATTTAACTAATCTTTGGTATTCTATCCAGAATAAGGAAAATCATATGGTAAAAATCCAGATTATGGAAAAACGGATGGTAGAATCTGAGAAGTGTTCCTATTGTCAATCAGGATTGTGCCTATAACTGGATGTAGAATCTAGCCATCCTGTTGGAACATAGAAACATTCTCCTTGGTGGATGAGAGAATGAATCTCTAGGTTCTAGGCCGGTTCCTATTAGATTTGGGATATCACCTAATGCTGACTTCTATGGTTTTGGGAAAAGGGAGAAGGAGAACTGAAAAATTAAAACTAAATAAGAAAGGTGATACACCAAAGATGGATGCAGATTTATCATAATAGCAAGACTGTACCTACGAAACGCACATTACTAAGTTTTGCAATAGTTTTCACTTCTTAACACCTAGGATGACCAAGAGCTTACTATTAGGGTTTGATACCACTGATGGTATCAAGATCTAATCAACAAACATGTACTCTCTACAAAAGGATGATTCTTTATAACTCTAGAATAGGAATTTGAGCAATTCACTAATCTATATTTAAAAGAAAAGAAACACTTGAATGCATAAATTTAGAAGGATAGATAGCAAAACTCAGAAAAAAAAAGTATGAATAGCAAGGCTAGCTTTATTATCTCCGAAATCTGCAAAATGGTTACAAAATAAAAAGGAAATGGGCAAAAGAATAATATGTCCGCTAATACCTCAAAATCCCCCAAATTCAAAACCCTTTACAATGAACAAGAAATTTGAATATATAGCCTCCAAGGCCTATTTCAAAAATGAAAACTCCCCCTAAAAAGTGCCCCTAAACAAATGGTTGCCCCTGATTTTTAGCCCCAAAAAGATGCCCACACATATAGCTCCAATAAAAACTTACCATGATCTGTCTAAAACCCTAAATTTAAGGCATAAGACATGCCTAAAATCTAGCCCTAGACTTATATCCCCTAATGTTGATATATTTGATTTATATCATTAATAATATCTATCAACATATAACACATTACAAATATGTCCCCAAGAATACATTAAGATGAAGTTCTAACCCTAAAACCATATCATGTGGTAATAGCCTGATCCCTATTTGTGAAAAAAACCCTAAAATAAGAAACCGACACCATAGTCTCCAAAAACCCTAACTCCATATGCAAACTCAACAGTCTAGCTAACTGCTTAACTTCACAAGCTAAGGTCAACATGACCAACACAATATCGAAAATATCCCTGGCATAGCATGTGATAGAACTATTGTGGCACTTGATGAAGAGCTGCCGTGCAATGTGGTCGACAGGGACTTAACTCAGACTGCATTGTGGATTCCAAAATTCCATCAAATTGAACATAGGCATTTTCATCTTTGCATTTTGTAGTTTTTTGGAAGAAAACAAAAGTCTAGGGTTTATGTCACCATGCCTATCTGAAGTTCATCTCTGGTTGTTTGTAGCTTACTTTGGCTCTTTAAAGTCGCCATGTAACCTGGAATTTGCATGACGAGGAGCTCAGGCTCTTTCTATCACATATGTTGACTTGCAACTTGGGAGTTTTCTACATGTGAACTTGACTTCTTTTTGTTGTTTATTGTTACTGGAGTCTTTGCATGAAGCTCAAGCTCAGTTTATGGATTTGAGACTCCTCTTTATGACTGTCACCATGCCGAGAATGTAACTCGGCCTCCACTATATTTTGCATGTTTCTCCTTTCAATGGTACAGTTTCTTGCATATATGCTTTATGTTGAAGTTTGAAAACATGAATAATGGTGCTTTGTTTGCATTTGTTTATTCTTTGGTAACTTGACTTCTTTGCTGTGAACTTGAGTGTATTTGGGTCACTGCATCTTTAGATGGAACTTGGGGTCCATTGTTTATTAAATGTGGGCATCTTGCACTCAAGCTAGCACTATGAACTGGGTCTTATCTTCATTAAGAGATCGGGCTCTACTTCTAGTTGTAACTGTGTGTTTCATTTATGGGATCTATTCAGTCTGCTTTGCATGCCATGTATGCATGGTGCCTCTTTGCATGTATCATAGGAACTCGAGCTCTACCCATGGCTGCACTTCTTGGAACTGGAAGTTTAAACACCATAATATATGGCATTTTGCATGTATTATTGCAATAACTTGAACTCGGGCTCCCGTTGTGATGAATATGGGCTTTTTGAACTTGAGCTAGTGTTGCATAAATTTTGAAGCTAACCACTAAGAGCTTGGACTTGGTCTGAACTGTGGCTGAAAAATGCAGAGTTGTCTTTATCAACTTAATCTTGAAGCTTGGCCTCTTCCAGCCACATCTTCTGACTTATTCCAAACTCATGGTGTGCGAAATAACTCAAGCTTGGACTCCATCTCTAATCTACAAGTTAAAAGATAATTTATCTTCTTCCCTTCATTTTCTTTGTACTATTGTCGACAGCTTTAGAACATCTTTTGTATCTCTACTTTAAATCTGGAAATAGTCAACAGTTAGTAGTAAAACACCATAATAACATTATTTCTTTGTCTAAAAAATGAAACCCATCTGAACTTGTTGTTTGGTGCTGCCATTATAGCATATAAATGAGCTTCTACTTTACTTTTGTTCACTTTTCTTTGTACCGTTGTTATTTTTTAAGGTACCCTCATGGCTTTTTTGTACATAACTACAATCTTTTACATGTTTCTCCTTTCAAGTGCGACAATAATGTCATAAAAAACATGTTCTGTGGCTGTTTGAAGAAGAACTCCACATCTATCATCTAAAAACATATAATTCTTTTCCTTTCCAACATGACTATAATGTTATATAAACCTCTCTCTTTCTATTGCTGAGAAAATTTCACACTTTCTAGTTTGAGAAATACCCAATGTTTTCAATGCATGATCATGGAAACATAAAACACTTCTGTCTGCAACTTTGAATTAAGTTGATATCACTGTTTATACTATATGTTGTCCCTTTTATTAAATAGCAGTGACCACAATGTAATAAGACATACATATCTCCTTCATGTTGCTGAGAAAATTTCACATTTCTGATTTGAAATAAACATATTACATGTTCACTCTACAACATGATCATAACATAACAAAACTCCTACTGTTGAAAGCCGAGATCTTTTTCTTGTTGATCTACACACATTACATGTTTAATTTCCATTTTTTTATTGTCTGAACATTTCTTTAAAGTGTGCAGCTTCTGTGCAAGAAGTAATGTAAAAATACACTATTATGCATAATGTTATAAGAATCCTCACCCATAGGGTTCGAGCACAGGCTCGTGACTCCTATGAGTAGTGCTCATAACTTGAAATTTATTATGCACATCTTGCCTTCTTGATTGTAATTAGTGCATGCATTTGTACTCTCCAAACTTATTCAAACATGAACACTATTATGACAACATGTTATTTGATGGATACATACTGTATTAATAACAATATGTTTTAGATGATCACCTCCATATTAATGTTATTTCAATGCATTAGAATAGCACTATTTGTCATTATTTATTGTATCTTTTTTTTTCTTGTCAGGCATATGGAATACTACAGTATTATTGATTCCTTAGTTGATTAAGAATCATAACATGAATATACCCTATTTTGCCCCATTCTCATGAACATGTGCATAAATAGATATCAATGCTAATGTGCATATTTTTTCTTTTAAGAGCATTAACCCTTCTTCTTTCCATTTACCTCTTTCTTTCTGAACAAATGTTGTACTTTGAACATATATGGAAACACTGTTTGATTTTAATCTTGAACATTAATAGTGACAACTTTTCCTTTTGAAAATCATTGCATATGTGGATATTCATGCCTTATGCACTCATCACTTACAACACACTTAAATGACCTAGCATCTTTTATACAACATTCATCTAAACATACAGTTCACAACAACAATACTAATATTTCATTTTGTATATGCCTTGTGTTATAGAAAAGATATCTCTGGTTTTCTTTTCTCATAGCTTTTATTTAAAAATGATAATGTTTAGGAAAACAAGAGCTAAAGCACTTATGTGGTGTCAATTGATGATTGAACCTAATCTGTAACAACATTAGTGTCCTCTATTTTCTGAATTATCTTAGTGCATTGTTTCCAAAACAACATTATATGGTATCACATGCTTGCTTTGTATATTGACAAGGTATAAAGGTACAGTGTTACCTTATTTAACCTGCAAGTCTGCTTCTTTGTTTGCTGTAACATCATTCATTTAGGAACACTCTGCATCATTTCATTTCACATGTATCTCTTATAACAACAGTGTTATTACTCTGCTGTGTCTTCTTTTTCGCTCCTAAACTTATGAACTCTTGCATCCTTAATCCACTACGGTTCAAGCACAGGCTCGTGACACCCATTGGATTTCTGCATTCCTCTTTCTTGCACACACCACTTACAACACATGTTAGATTAGTAGTTTCAATCAGTTAGTCAATATATGTATGTAAATGTCATATGAAAATGGCATTTATGTATGGATGTTGGTTTGCTGGTTGGATTTACTAACCTAAGGTGTGGATGATCCAAAAAAGGTTTCTTAGGTACAAGACCCAAGTCCCTTTGATTCAGATTTTTCTGTTCTTATAAATAGAAACTCTTAAACAGTGCAGGGTAACAACTATATGCAGTAAAAGGTTTCATAACATTATGTCCCTTTGATATTTTATTTAGTTATTGTAAATGTGTACCTTATTATTGCATTGATGTTTACACAATGTATAGTACTGAACCGAAATAGTTGATAGTAATAGTATGTTGTTTGTGTTTCATGCATTGCTTAGATCTAGTTGTATCTAACACCATTTTTTCTCTCATGATGCAGGTAAAAATACAAGAGAACTAGGATGAGATAAGGTAGAAGTCATGAGGACCTAGATGACACCATTGCTCAACCCCAACATGTAGAAGACTAGCTGAAAACCATCATATGATAAGGCAATGCATGGGACCCCTACTCCATACTACTAGCATGCTTCTTTTTTTTTACTTTCAGTACTGCATATTTTCTCAATGTTTTTGACTGAAAGATGTAACCTATAAAGGAATACTTGCTTATTGCATTCATTTTGAATGTTTAATGTAATGATCAATTTTTGAATTTGAAAGTTCAAATCATATTAATACTTAGAGAACAACATTAGTGTTAACATGAATGCAATAATAAGATATTTTGTCTTCAATATCTGAATAGTAGTTTGAAAGGATGTACCTTTATGCAAGTCTTTTTTGCTGTTTATAGTTGCTAGGCTGTACGTATACTTTGTCTTTTGCATTCGAACAATTCTGCAACTTTAAGACAACAACTATAAAATACATAATCCAATATAAGATAACAATCAATTTATCAGTTTAGTGTGCAACTAAAATAATAATATTTTATGGCGACCTCTTAGGGGTGTTTTCCTGCTGAACAAAATCAGACCAATTGCCTTTTGCTTATCCATTGGGACAGAGTCTTCAACCTTTAGGAACAACTGAGCTTCTCAAACTGACAACCAACTCAAAACTGAAAACTAAAACTAAAACTGAATTTGTGCTAATCAGCACTTAGAGAAAGAAAAAACTATCAATGGACAACACCCTATACTCCATCATTGTTGTCCGAACTTATGTTTATGATGTGATGCAGTAGAATGTATCTATGCATCATGTGATGAGCATAATTCAGATGATGATGATGCTATCTAGAAATAGTAACAAACCAAAACTAAAGGTTGAATGAGCTTGAACAACAATCTTTGATTGCATAATATCTGTGTGGGCATGATGCATATGATATGGGGTAGTGGAAATTATCCCTATCTCATATGATGGGTATGATGTTCATGCATATGTCATGTGATTGATATTATTGTTTTTGTTCATTCTAACCTTTAAAACTGCAAAGCAAACTAACTGAAAAACAACTTCTCTTTCCACCATGATCACATTATTGATCTATTCATCATTGATAACTGGGAATCCAAGGGACTTCTTGATTATGGATGATGTGTATCTTCTTGATTTGACCATTGTGTGAACAAAAGAACTATTTGCAACTAACTGAAAGGAAACTAACTATGTGCAAAACACTTATTCACTCCAAACTAACCTCAAAAGCAACACTTAAGGTGGATCCCATTAACTAGGATTGCTAACTCTTCTCCTTCAAGTGTAGACAAATGGAAAGCACTGTGTGGCGTGTTGGTTGTTATGACATATGGACCAGCCCACAGAGCATCAAATTTTGAATGCTTTCCTGGTTTGCTTTTCAATTCATCCCATTTTAGAACAATATCTCCCAGCTAGAAATTCTTGGGAGATGACTTCTTATCAAATGATCTCTTTATTTGAGCTTGATGAAGCTCAATTTTCTACAATTCATCTCTCATTTTCTCCTCTAACTCATTCAGTTGAGCCAGCCTTGCTACCATAGGTTCCTCATTAATCATGTCCAACTTATGCATGAAATCAAGTGCTGGAAACTCAATTGAAATGGGTAATCTAGCTTCCTTACCGTAAAATAGCATGTAAGGAGACATTCCAGTTGACCTCTTTGGAGTTATTCTATCAGCCCAAAGTGTTGGTTTCAACTTCTCATGCCAAGAATGTTGGTTACCCTCTAGGGTCCTTTTTATGATCTGAACCAGGTTCTTGTTGGTGGATTCAACTTGCCCATTGCCTTGTGGGTAATAATTTGATGATATATTCAGGAACACTCCTTTGTTAACAGCCCATTCAACAACTCAATTTCCTATAAATGCAAGTGCATTATCTAAAATGATGGAATCTGGTACTCCAAATCTGCAAACCAAATCTTCATAGAAGTTCAAAACAATTGTTTCATTTGCCTCCTTGAGAGCAACTGCTTCTGTCCACTTTGTAAAATAATTAGTGGTTGTGAGTACCCACTTATGACCTGCACTTGAAGGTGGGTTAATAACACCAATAAAATCAAGACCCCATTTCATAAATGGTTGGTCAACTTGAATTGGCTGTAAAGGTAGTGCTGCTAATTTCTCTTTTCCAGCAAACATTGCACATTGTTTGCATTTCCTTACCCAGGGATGTGAATCCTTAAACATATTTGGCCAATAATAGCCTACTTTCATCATTTTAAGAGCAGTAGCTCTTGGTGAGAAATGGCCTCCAGCTGGCCCTTTATGGAACTCATGCAGAATATGATCAATCTGGTATGGTTTAATGCATCTTAATAGAACACCTTGCAAACCCTTTTTAAACATAATATTATTCAGTAAACAATAAGGAATGGATTGTAATTTGAAATACCTCTATTTTGATCTTTCCAATCCTTCAGGACAACGTCCTGTTTGCAAGATGGTAACCATATCATCCACCCAATCATTCTGAGAATCTAGGATTGCAACTTGTTCATTGTCTTCTAAGGCCAAGACAATTTCATAATCATTTTTTGGAGTATTATCTCCATTTCAATCAAGTTGTTCACATAAAACTTTACCTCTTACCAGCTTGGTAACTTTGATTTCAATGTCATATTCAATTGCCTTTGTGATCCAGCCAACTCTTTTAGTGTTGAAGTCCTTATTCAAGAAAAACTCCTTGACAAAAGGATGTGCAACCATTAAATTTATCTTGTTGTTAGAAAGCATATGTCTAAATTTTTTCAGACTTCTAGTTACATCAAGTACATGCTTCTCAACAAATGAATAATGCAGTTCATAGTTCTTTAGTCCTTGACTGAAAAAAGCTATTGGTTGCTCACAACCTATGTCATTTTTCTGAACTAACATGGAAACAATACTATCAACATTCCCATATGCATACAAAATGAAATCCTTTGAAAAATTAGGATTTAACAAGGTAGGGGCAGTAGCTAATGCTTCCTTAATCAATTCAAAATTGATTTTCCCTTCTTGGGTCCATTTAAAAGCAATACTTTTCTTGAGAGTGGTTGTTAATGGAATTAGTAATCTTGCAATATCTGGAATGAATCTCCTAACAAAGTTGATTCTTCCTAGGAAGCTTTGAAGGCCCTTTTTATGAAGAGTAAGTGGTAAGGCAAGGATATCACTTACTCTTTCGGGTTCAATGGTGATACCCTCCTTTGAAACAATAAATCCTAGTAATTTGCCTTCATGGACAAAAAATATACTTTTCTTTGGATTCAAAGAGATACCATATTCCCTACATCTCTCAAAGATAATTCTCAAGTGTTAAAAGTGTTCTGATGCATTTTTTGAGAATACAATTATATCATCCAAATAAACAAGTACAAACCTGTACTTCAAATTTATGAAAGCCTTGTCCATAGCCTTCTGAAAGGTTACACCTGCATTAGATAAACCAAATGGCATCTTTTCATAAGCCATAGTTCCCCACTTGGTTGTAAATGTTGTTTTGAACCTATCCTCCTCTTTCACCAAAATCTGGTTGTAACTAGAGAAACCATCCAACAATGAGAACCGTTCTGAACCTGAAACAACATGCAAGATTTGTTCCATGGAAGGTAAAGGATGTCTATCCTTTAATGAAGCTTTGTTCAAGTCACGGAAATTAACACATAATCTAATTTCTCCATTCTTTTTCCTAACAAGAACTAGATTGGATACCCATGAAGTATGCTTTATTGGAAAAATGATATTGCTCTCAATCAGCTTATTTAATTCCTTAATCATGAGAGGCTCTAGTTTTGGATTTATTGGCCTACGTTTTTGCCTAACTGATTTGGCTCCTGGTTCTAATTCAATTGTGTGATGAGAAATACTAGGATCAAATCCTTTCAAATCTGAATAACTACAAGCAATAATATCATGAAATTCATTGCATAAGTTCACAAAGGTTTGACATTCTTCAGGTGTACATACCTTTCCAATTTTCAACACTTTATCCTTTGCAACAACAATCTCTTCATAATGTTCCTCCTTTATCTGCAAGTTGAATTTATCCTTTTTGAATTGGTCATTAGTACCAAACATAGATTCTAAGGTCACAAGACCTTTGGGCATCTTATTTATCCTCAGTTGAATAATCTAGTCCTCATATTGCTCCTGCAATCTTTGCTGGTTTGGCTGTGCAAACTCAACTTCTTCTCTTAAAAAATTGACAATATGTTGGTCAGATTCAAAAACTTGCCAACAATCAACATTGTTAGGGACAACAGGTCTAACAATTACTTTAACATAATTCAACCCCTTACTATTGTTGATCTCTGTTGGGATATCATACTAGGCCCCAATAGCAGCAAGCCTATCAACATGTTTATTCTGATTTCTAGAAATGGACTGCATATTAAAGGCTTCAAAACCTTTAATTAAATTTCATACAACATGCTTGTAATTTTTTAATAAATCATTCTTGGTTGCATGTACATTCCTAAATTGATTCATAATTAATTCTGAATCACCATAAACTTGCAAACATCTAACACCTCTTTTAATGGCCGACTTCAATCCATTTATGATGGATTCATATTCAACCACATTGTTTGTACAACTAAAAGTGAATCTGAAAGAAGCATAATACCTTTTATTTGCTGGTGAAACTAGTATACAACCTCCTCCTGCACCTATTTTGCTGCGTGATTCATCAAAGAACAACTTCCAAACAACATTAGGTTGTTGTTCCAGATCTAAATCTGCATCTTTTTCCATGGCGGGAAGAAGATCAAAAATCTCATGGATAACATAATTACCCAAACTTGGCTCCTCAATCTGTTCATCTAAAATTCGTACATTGTCAATTGCCCAATCATCTAACAACATATCAGGAAACTTACTTACTTGTGTTTGAGCCTCAAAAACCTCAGGTATTTCCTCTTGATCAAATAACACAATTGCTGATTCGTTTCCAGAACTAGCAACATACTTTTCAACACATAATTTTGCAATTGGTTCTGAGGGTGTAGTAACCTTAGTACCATACCTTGTGTTTAAAATCATGTGGGTACAATCCACTGATAGATAACCTCCAATCTTAGTAGTAAATTCTCTTGAAAAACATATAGAGAAGTTAGGAGAAAAATCTATAACGTACACATCCATAGGAACTGAAAAACTAGGACAAGCATGCAGCGTTAAATCAAGATTCTTTATAACCCCTACGGTTGCAACTGTTGTCCATCTAATTGGATTACTCCTCCTTCCAGTGGCTCATATTTGAGGCCCAACTGGTCTACAATCTTCTTAGGCATGACTAAACTAGTTGCACGAGAATCAATCATGTAGTTATGGACTAAGTGTTGTCCTATAATAATAGTTACATAAAATGGAGGTGGCTTGATCAATTTTAGATTATTGCTGGGATTTATTTGTACTGGTAGCAACTAAAACCTTGGGGTTTTGCTGAGATAAAACTTCATCAGATAAGGTAAGTTTTTGTAATGCTTCTTGCAGCAAATCTTTTTGGCCTGGAAGAGCCAAAACATCCCACATGGATAAGGGAACATTTTTTTTCTTTAAATGATCAACAATATTGAAGTTCTGAACACTAACCTTCTACTGTTGTTTTAAAACAGTAAGCTCCTTTGCTATTTGGATTGACTGTTCTGCTTCCTTTTAAGCTTGTACATGCTGCTTTGTTTGTTGATGATCTGTAATAGTAGGCTATTGTAATTTATCATTTTGAGATTGATCATTTCCAACATTTAATTTTGACCTTGGTCCTGTTGCTATTGGTCTCCATACTTGATTGGGGTCAAAATTTGCTACTAAAACAACATCATCTTCACCAAAATTGACTAAAGACGCATTAGGATTACCTTGTGTTTTTTATTGGTCCAACTGTACCTCTGTTTGGATATTAATTAGCTACCCCTTCAGAAAATCTTGTCTTCTAGCTTCTAGTGCATGAGGGCAATCTAGCCAATAATGCCCATCATTGCAGGTGTTGCATCATTCTGCTTCTTGCACAAAATTATTTTGAGGAACCACTGTCATCACCTTGGAAGTACTTGGAGTTGAGTAGTTATGTGCTTGACCAACTTTTTGACCATAGTCCCTTTACTTCCCTTGAGATGGCCTTGACTGATTTGAGCTAGAGGCTTGATTTAATGACCTACTTTGCTGGTAAGAAGATTGCAGAGGTCTATTGTATTGGCCCTACTGCCTCTTCAAATTTGTAATTTCATTACCAAAATTTTGCAATGTCTTCAAGATGTTGTCACTTGTATCTTTTAACTCCCTAATAGGACCTGTGGCAGCCTATTCCTCTGCTGCAACCTTCATATTTAATGTTGGTACTGGTGGAATAACTGCAATAGGTGGTGTGACAACTGGTACAACTGGTTGTATCTCTGCACAATAAGGCATTGGAGGCCTTGGAGGTAATTTTCTAGCTTGTATCAAGTTGTTTTCATCTCTAATAGCAACATCATAAGCAACAGGTAAAGTATTACCTCCCATAGACTGTATCAAAAGTGCAATATCAGGGTTAAATGCTTTCAAAAAGAAAAGAAATGCATAGTCATTAGATGGTCTAATAGATCTTGGAATTCTGTCCCAAGTTTGTTGAAAACGAAAGTTGAAATCATAAATATGCTCATTGATATCTCTCTTAATAGTAGTTAACTGCTCAACCAAAGAGAAATTATCCGATCTATCTTCAAAATTACTGATCAAAACAATACCTAACTCATCCCATGTACTAATAGAGTTAACTGGCAAACTCCTAAACCAGACTAATGCTTTACCTTTAAGCGATGCCACTAATTATTTTAATGTTACATCATCATGAATAACCTGATGTAATCCACATAAAGTAGCAATATCTTTAATGTGCTCAATTGCTGAAATATGATTCTCACCATTAAAATATGTCAAACCTTTTAGTGTCGCTGGTGGAATGTCATGATGAACAACTATTTACAATGGGATGCCAGCCTGAAAGGCCACAAATGGAAAATTTTGAACCATTTGTACTAGTGGTACTTGCTGCTGAATTGTAGTTTGCACCTGTTGTTGGACTACAGATTGCAAAATAGATTTTTTAACTTGTGTTACCTTTCTCTGATATGTTTTCAATCCCAGAGTAGTAGTGCCACTTGTGGATGCTATGACATCAGATTGATTTCTTTTTGTTTCTTAAAAAATGGGCATTTTTTATCCAAAATTGTCAATAACACTTAAATCTTCAGGAAACCCAAAATCTTCAATAATTACCTTGTGGCTTTCAGAAATGGCATCTCGATCCTCAAAGATATGAGTTTCAAATAATGAAAAATTAGATCCCCTGAGAAAAGAGGATGATTCTCCTGCAGCTTGAGATGCTCTATTTCTCCTTGTTGGTCTACCACATCTTCTGCTAGGTTGTAATTCTTGATAAATGAACCCTTCACTATTGGATCTTGTAGGAGTCCTTCTCACTAAAATAAGTCCAACTGAATCTGTAGAAAAAACCTTCAAACAAAGTCGCTAGGTGTTTGGTAAAATACATTCTTAAAGACAAAAATACTGTTGTTCACACCAAAACAACAATAAGAAATAATAACTTGAAAGAACTGTGTAGCAATTCGGGTCCCACCGGGCGTGCCAAAAATTGTTGTCAATCAGGATTGCGTCTATAGCTGGATGCAGAATCTAGCCATCCTGTTGGAACATGGAAACATTCTCCTTGGTGGATGAGAGGATGAATCTCTAGGTTCTAGGCCGGTTCCTATTAGATTCGGGAGATCACCTAATGCTGACTTTTATGATTTTGGGAAAAGGGAGAAGGAGAACTGAAAAATGAAAACTAAATAAGAAAGGTGATACACCAAAGATGGATGTAGATTTATCAGAATTGCAAGACTGTACCTACGAAATGCACATTACTAAGTTCTGCAATAGTTTTCACTTCTTAACACCTAGGATGACCAAGAGCTTACTATTAGGGTTTGATACCACTAATGGTATCAAGATCCGATCAACAAACATGTACTCTATGCAAAAGGCTGATTCTTTATAACTCTAGAATAGGAATTTGAGCAATTCACTAATCTATATTTAAAAGAAAAGAAACACTTAAATGCATAAATTTAGAAGGATAGATAACAAAACTCAGAAAAAATGTGTGAATAGCAAGGCCAACTTTATTATCTCCAAAATTTGCAAAATGGTTACAAAATAAAAAGGAAATGGGCAAAAGAATAATATGTTTGCTAATACCTCAAAATCCCTCAAATTTAGAACCCTTTACAATGAACAAGAAATTTGAATATATAGCCTCCAAGGCCTATTTCGAAAATGAAAACTCCCCCTAAAAAGTGCCTCTAAACAGATGGTTGCCCCTGATTTTTAGCCCCAAAAAGATGCCCACACATATAGCTCCAACAAAAGCTCACCATGATCTCTCTAAAACCCTAAATTTAAGGCATAAGACATGCCTAAAATCTAGCCCTATACTTATATCCCCTAATGTTGATATATTTGATTTATATCATTAATAATATCTATCAACATATAACACATTACAAATATATCTCCAAGAATACATTAAGATGAGGTTCTAACCCTAAAACCATATCATATGGTAATAGCCTGATCCCTATTTGTGAAAAAGCCCTAAAATAAGAAACCGACACCATAGTCTCCAAAAACCCTAACTCCATATGCAAACTCAACAGTCTAGCTAACTGCTTAACTTCACAAGCTAAGGTCAACATGACCAACACAATATCGAAAATATCCCTGGCATACCATGTGATAGAACTATCGTGACACTCGATGAAGAGCTACCGTGCACTATGGTCGACAGGGACTTAACTCAGACTGCATTGTGGACTCCAAAATTCCATCAAATTGAACATAGGCATTTTCATCTTTGCATTTTGTAGTTTTTTGGAAGAAAACAAGAGTTTAGGGTTTGTGCTGCCATGCCTATCTGAAGTTCATCTCTACTAGCATGCTTCTTTTTTTTTACTTTCAGTACTGAAAATTTTCTTAATGTTTTCAACTGAAAGATGTAACCTATAAAGGAATACTTGCTTATTGCATTCATTTTGAATGTTCAATGTAATGATCAATTTTTGAATTTGAAAGTTTAAATCATATCAATACTTAGAGAACAACATTAGTGTTAACATGAATGCAATAATAAGATATTTTGTCTTCAATATCTGAATAGTAGTTTGAAAGGATGTACCTTTATGCAAGTCTTTTCTACTGTTTATAGTTGCTAGGCTGCATGTATACTTTCTCTTTTGAATTTGAAAAATTCTGCAACTTTAAGACAACAAATATAAAATACATAATCCAATGTAAGATAATAATCAATTTATAAGTTTAGTGTGCAACTAAAATGATAACAGTTCCAAGATGCTGGAATAAGTCGTGTGCTGGAAGTTTTTTTGGTCGCCTTGCTCGAAGTTTCTTTGTTTTGATTTAAACTTTTTTGTTGTGGTTGAACTTTGTTTTGTAAATTTGGGGTGTTATCCCTTCTTGGTTTTCTGTCTATGTTCATGATAGATAGTTTTAGTTTTGGGTTCTTAATGCTTATCTTTCTTTAGCTTTGTTAAAGGGTTTTGGGGCCCCTTCAAAACATGTTGTTAGAGTAATAAAAAACTATTGAAATAGTTGAATTCACTAATGATTAGTATTCTTGATAGGCATGAACATATAAGACCTTATAATACTATTATCCAATAGAATAATGAAAATAGCATTTTATATATCTTAAAATAAATTTGGAAAAAAAAACACATTAAGAAATTTAGTCAACTTATTTTAACTCTTGACTTTTATTGGTTGATGCATTGACATTTTAAAAACATGTTGAATGCATCATATTCATGTTGTGATAGGAACTAAAAATACTAAAAATGAGGAATTAGTTGGTTGACAAATGAATCCAGTTATCAAATGAAAAGAAATGAAAGATTATAACGACATTCATGAGACTAAGAAGTCTAAGTGATGCAAGAAATAATCTCAATCCTCTGCTCTACATATACAAAATTAAAAAATATAGATAAATAGTCAAATAAACTCAACACATTTTTATTTATTTATTCATCAAATGCATCTCAATATGAAAATCATTTTATTTACAAGTGGCCATCATTGGCCTCTCTCAATCTGCCCTCCTTAATTTATATAGACAAACACACTCTACTCAATATTTTTAACCTCTATGCATTCTTTTCATCTCCTTAGGACATGTCTCAACTCTTTTTGTTTTAATGGACCCCTTAGCTTTTATCTCTCTCCCTTGCTACATACTAATCTCCTTTCATGTGATGCACAATACTATACAACTTGGGTCGATGCCACTTCTATTGGCCACATAAGTTATACAACCTTCCATATCACTCTTTAACTTATAGTTCTTAGTATCATTTCACATTCCCGTTCTCATGACTTTGTCATTTTTTGATTCACATTCTATCTTTCACCTATACAAATTTGATCAATTTTCCAGGCGTCTCCCAACATTTCATTTACCTTATGCTAGCTAATGTGACGATTCACCTTCTCAGTTCTTCCATTTGATGGATGGGCTTCTTGCTAATGTACAAGAGAATGTCAAATAATGTTGTGTGGAAGACGTGTTGATCATTGAAAATGTGATTAAATCACCCAATTTTATCAACTACATGTATTTTTTACCACAATGGAGCAACTCTTAAATTTCACAACCACTTAGCCCATTAACATGCTTCTTAAGCACAAGAATGACAACTTCTTGTGACAACAATTCTGCAAGGATATGGTGATGACTATATTACCATAAGGGTGACAGGTTGGGTGTGTGCTTTCAAAGTGGATTGTATGCCAAATATTTCTCTTTCATTCTAAAAGGTTGCCTTCATTGCCTCATGCTTAGTGTTTATCAATAGATTGACAAAGGTTGTGGAATTTGTGTTTTTACAGTTGTCACTTTTATAGGCTATCAAACAGTTCATACCTATCTATGGTTCTAGATTACGAGTCAAAATCAATCATTGAGAGATACTAGAGACCTTCAAACCAAACCAAAACAAAAATGAGAAATATTTTTAGGTGGTGTTGATTGCTTGTCAGCCCAAGTGATCCTACACCACTAAAGACTCGATGTTGGATTTTCTTCCAATTAATTATTTACTTTAAATATTATTTTACATTAGAAATAAATATCTCCTATAATATGCATTCCATGATAATACATTCCCATTCTCCCCACCACCTCTTTAGGACATAATAAATATATTTTTGTTTCCCATTTTATTACGCCATAGGCGTTTCTATATGAAAGAGCTCAGGTTAAATTTTACAATCTAACGGTGGGAAATCATGGAGACTGAATGACTGCCGTTGAAAGCATCTGATGCATTCATTTTTTTACCCTTTACACATCATCGGTTTTTTCTATTTTTATTTGAAACTGATGACGTGCATTTGCAAATCAATGGTCGAAATTGAATACAAATGGGTGCAAGACATCGAAAAAATCTACACCATCCATTCATTTATGCATACCTTGTCAGAAATGAACGCGTATTTGTTTTGGGAGATTCTGACACCTACTCGGCTAGTCACATATACTCATTATTATAGAAGAAATGACTCAGACGGGTCCCACATAAATATGACAGACCGATAGTGTTCACCTTTCCTAGCATGACATTTCGTGGATGACTCTTCAATTGCATGGAAATCATCTCAGACTAGTGATGGCATCTGGTATCTCTGTCAAGCTCTTGATTTTTTTTAATCTTCGCTATGAATTTTCAGCGGCCTTCTCACAACTTCCACAAGTCACACTCATCATTTTTAGCTTGGACCGACTTGACATCTTCATTAACATTGGTCGGTGGGCTCTATTATGACAATGAAGTTCAGATCAAATAAATTGTGCAAGAATGATGTTCTCCTTGTGATTCCCGAGATTGGGACCTCTTGCAGTAATTGAATATATTTCAAGTTTAACAAATTTTTTGTAAATTCTGGTTTTATACGTCACAGGGGGAATTGCACTCCATGACCTGCTCATTGTAATTTCTATTCCTATCGAGCGCGATCCGTAAGCGGTGGTTCAATTGGAGCACGTGACCGTGGCAGGGGCAATAGAGTAGGTCGCTTAGGCCACTGTTGGTCATGAATTCATAAACAAGAATGTGGTCGTTTATGTGCTTGCAGTATCCTAGAAGTGATTTAGATTGGGATGATAAAGGCATGAGGTATTCAAGATACAGAGTGAGACATAGAGAGGGAGAGATAGAAAGGAAGAGTTATAAAGATATACAGATGGTGAGATATAATGACAAACAAAAAAACATATCATTGCAGAGGAAGTGGCGGCAATAAATTCTGGCACCATCCTCTCATATTTAATTATGTTTGCTAATTCAATGTGACATTGTAGGCGTAAAGCATATGCCACCACGAATACTGAAGGACTGCAGTGAATGCATGCTCTCCAAATAATGTTGTATGCTAATGTCTGGCACCTCTATTCCAGTGAACACCTCGTACTTTGATGGACTGAAAGTGAAACAGTTTAACACAACCAATCTATCATTCCTCCTCACAACTCACTGTCTAAGGCCCTGTTTGTTTGCAGGAATTGAACCGGAATTGGCGGCGACACTTCCCGATTTCCATGAAATCCGCCGTTTGGAACCCCAATATGCAATTCGGGTTATGGAGGTGAAAACCAAGTTTAGGCCCGAAAACGAGCGGCACCATCTTCCCAGTGAGAAGGTGGAATTTGTTTTCATATTCTCGTTTTCATTATTTCACAACCAAATTTAATAAATGGTCGGGTCCGTCATCTTCCCGCTTTGATTTTCGGGTTTTCTAACTATCGCCATTTCCCTGAGGGTTTTGTTTTCATTGTTTCACCGTTCTACTGCATTGTTCGTCTAGTTTGGCTCTCTGCAGACGTGAGTGGGGGATATTGTGTTGTTTCACCATTCGACTACACTATTCGTCTGGGTTTCCAAATCTGCGCTTTCATTGTTTCACCGTTCGACTGCACTGTTCGTCTGGTTTGGCTCTTTGCAGACGTGAGTGGGGGATATTGTGTTGTTTCACCGTTCGACTGCACTGTTCGTCTGGGTTTCCAAATCTGTGTTGTTCGACTGCTCTTCTTGGTACGCAAATGACATTCTACTGAAATGTTTATTGCTTTGTGTGATTAGGGCAATAAATCCTATAAACCCTCGCCCTTCACAAAAATTTTTTGTGTGATTTCGGCTTCTGGCTTCTCATCTGAATAAATCGATATCTGGTACATGGTGATGATTTAAATTTTCATTTTCTATATTAAAGTAGTGGGCAGGGTAGTTCTGGGTTCATATATAACTTTTACATTGAAATGTGGGTAGTGAGTACAAATCCTTCTGCACAATAAATTTAAACAACCACGTCACGGTAAAAACTTTGATCAAGGATAAAAAACTAAGAAAATCTACCACCCACATCCTCTAAAATAAAAAAAAGATCTAGCACCCACACCCTCTAAAACCATCATTCTAGACTTCCTTGGAGATTTTCAAGCTTTGTAGAACTTACAAACATAGTCTATGGTCAATCTTCCATCACAGAACCGGCTAGTTGGAACATGGGAGTCAAAATCTCTGCCATAAGGAGGAAAATCACTCTTAACCAGAGTGTACAGATGGTTATTATTCCCCACATCCACAGTGGAATCTCCAAATATAAACAGAGCAGGTACAAGTTGTGCATCAACACTAGAGACCACCATAACCAGACAAAGAACAATCATACAGAATGGCCTTAACACAGGCCTAGGCCTAAGAGGCCTTGTTCCTATTGGCATAG
>MU223462.1:447063-460497 GCA_018584345.1 Thuja plicata
CAAAAGAAACAATCCTTCTGCAACTTCTGTCTAATTCTCTAAGACCACAAAATAAGTACAGGAAAATCTATTATTTTAATTAAAATTTACAGAAGTTCAGCAAAAGGATCCTCTTGGGATCTTTCATATTAAGAGCTAAGGTTGACTTCCCTAACCTAGGCAACTAACGACAAAGTGAAACAAGATTAATTTTTGGGCCGACCTCCCTTGGCATTGACACCACTATTTAGGAATTTAAATTAAATAAATAGATTAATTGTTGGCCGACCTGTTTAAGGAGATGCAACCAATCAATGAAAGGATGTGTATATTGGTATGTATAAGAGGTCAGTGGCGTCCATTTTGGGCATGCATGAAGGAATATTTTATTCTCACCAAAGAAGGTTTAGGAAGTAAGGCATTAACAATAGAGATAAGCGATCTGAAATCAGGTATTAAATCAGTGCCTGGATTAATGGAAAAAAAACAATTAGATTAAAGTAGAACAGCGGTTGGAATATAACAATAAAGGTGATCTAAGTTGGTACATAACCCTATCCATCTCCCACTTCCTTGGAAATTTGATTTTTGGGCAAAACTAGGACATTTACAAAAAAAGGACATTACAAGTGGTATCAGAGCAATGTTCCTGCCAGCCTGAGAGACATTACAAGTAGTATTTGGAGGGTACAAATGAGAAGTTATCGGAGATCATTTAATCATGGATTAAATTGATTATCATTCTGATTAGAAAACTCATCTGAGAAGACTTTGTGAGCATATTTTTGAAGGTGTAATAAGCAAAATATTTCAGACTTTCTGAACAAATTTACCAGACCTCGTGAGTATTAAATGTCGAAGTTCATAAACAGATTCTAAAGCAATTTATTGCAGACATTTTCCAAATTTATTGGCAGACATTTTCCAGACTTGTGAGCAGATTTAACCAGATTTGTGAGCAGATTGTATCAGACCCTTTTGAGCAAAATTTTTTGAAGAGCATTGAGCAGATTTTGAAGGTGTTTTGTTGCAGATCTTAAAGGCAAATATGTACAGACCTTTGTGTAGACTATAAGCAGATTTAAGAAGCAATTTTTTTGAGCAAATTGATAAGGAGTTTCAGAACTGATTGAAGGAGATCAATCATTTATCTTTTTATTTCTTTAGAGGAGACATATCAATTATTACAGCGAATAAAGATCATTAGGACAATCTAAAACCCTTGAAACAATCCAAGGATTTGGTCTGTAATGCCCGCCATAAAGGGATGTCAGAGCCTTACAAAAATCGTCAAGTCTTGAAACAAGACGATTTTTTTCAGTAAGAACAATCTGAAAACATTGTTAACAGCCAGTGCCTGGATTAATGGAAAAAAACAATTAGATTAAAGTAGAACAGCGGTTGGGATATAACAATAAAGGTGATCTAAGTTGGTACATAACCCTATCCATCTCCTACTTCCTTGGAAATTTGATTTTTGGGCAAAACCAGGGCATTTACAAAAAAGGGACATTACAAGTGGTATCAGAGCGATGTTCCTGCCAGCCTGAGAGACATTACAAGTAATATTTGGAGGGTACAAATGAGAAGTTATCGGAGATCATTTTATCATGGATTCAATTGATTATCATTCTGATTAAAAAACACATCTGAGAAGACTTTGTGAGCAGATTTTTGAATGTGTAATAAGAAAAATATTAGTGACTTTCTGAGCAAATTTACCAGACCTCATGAGTATTAAATGTCGAAGTTCATAAACAGATTCTAAAGCAATTTATTACAGACATTTTCCAAATTTATTGGCAGACATTTTCTAGACTTGTGAGCAGATTTAACCAGATTTGTGAGCAGATTGTATCAGACCCTCTTGAGCAAAATTTTTTGAAGAGCATTGAGCAGATTTTGAAGGTGTTTTGTTGCAGATCTTAAGGGCAAATATGTACAGACCTTTGTGTAGACTATAAGCAGATTTAAGAAGCAATTTTTTTGAGCAAATTGATAAGGAGTTTCAGAACTGATTGAAGAAGGAGATCAATCATTTATCTTTTTATTTCTTTAGAGGAGACATCAATTATTACAGCGAATAAAGATCATTAGGACAATCTAAAACCCTTGAAACAATCCAAGGATTTGATCTATATGGAAAACTTAAAAAACATAGTTGCAGACTTATATCAAAGGTAGAGTTGAAAGATAAGATGACAACATAGAACGTGATTGAGAAAAGCCAACCCTGTGTTGCATGGATGTAGGTATGACGGTCCAAAAAGAGATATTCACGACTTTCTAAACCAAGAAGAGGACACAAGAGGGACAAGGGTTTTGAGGATTAACCCTACATGGAAGGGTAATGAGAAGTGACAGTCCTATGATTGAGATAAGAAGCAAGTTAGATTACCCCAAAGGGATCGATCTGGTCTTGGTTGGATGGTCTTGCCTCTTGTGGGCCAAGTGATGAATTGATTACCCCAAGGGACGAATCTGGTCCTGGTTGAACATTCCTACCTCTTGTGGGCCAAGTGATGAATTGATTACCCCAAGGGATGGATTTGGTCATGGTTGGACGTTCTTGCCTCTTGTGGGCCAAGTGATGAATTGATTACCCCAAGGGATGGATTTGGTCATAGTTGGACGTTCTTGCCTCTTGTGGGCCAAGTGATGAATTGATTACCCCAAGGGATGGATCTAATCTTGGTTGGACGTTCTTGCCTCTTGTGGGCCAAGTGATGAATTGATTACCACAAGGGATGGATCTGGTCTTGGTTGGACAATCGATCCTGCCTCTTGTGGGCTAAATGATAAATTGATTACTCCAAGGGATCGATCTGGTCCTGGTTGGACATTCCTGCCTCTTATGGGCCAAATGATGAATTGATTACCCTAAGGGATGGAACTAGTCAAAGTTGGATGTTCCTACCGCTTGTGATATGCAAGGCGAAAGGCTATGATTTAGATATGACGCGCTCTCAAAGTTGGGTTGGGCAGTTTACGCCTTTTTGAGTTTCCTACCGAACTAACCAATGATTGGTTATAGGTTAATTAGGTAGTCATAATGTTTAAAATAATTTGCTTGTTCACTATTTTTACATATATTCATTTGTATCCTCTGTGTTTTATGTGTATGCTTCGTGTTTGGCATGTCCACTCCATGAATATCTATGATTACTATAAACGTGTTTCTATCATCATGAGATTTCTATTTTTGGTTGATCTAGAATATGATGTGTGTAGATTTGTGTCATGCTTCTAATCCTCTTCTCAATATATGGGAAGTTCGTCCGTGCCTTGTCTCGAAGGGATATCCATAGGACCAACCAAACATTTCTTACGATTATGATTGATGAGAGAAAACTTGTCTTAAGATTACAAATTTGGCGAATTTCCTATCATTGATTGAGATAAAATCATAAATCACATTGAATTGAAGATTGAGATATATGCCTTGGATATTATCAAAGTTGCGTAGCAAAAGCTAAATATATCACAAGGAGATCTAGGCATTAGGTGAAGACAAACATTGCTTGAGGACAAGCAGTTCTAGGAAGGGTGGACTGTCATGCCTCGCCTAAGGTTTAGGTATAGAGAGTAAAAGATGATCATTAAATAACAGTTAAAAGGTATTAACAGCTAAGGATGACCTCCCTAACGTAAGCAACTCAAACAAAATAAAACAAGATTAATTGTTGGGCCAACCTCCTCTGGCATTGGCACCCACTATTTAGGAGTTTGAATTAAATAAATAGATTAATTATTGGTCGACTTGTTTAAGGATATGCAACTAATCAGTGAAAGGGTGTGTGTATTGGTATATATAAGAGGTCAGTGGGGTCCATTTTGGGCATGCATGAAGGAATATTTTATTCTCACCAAAGAAGGTTTAGGAAGTAAGGCATTAACAATAGAGATAAGCTATCTGAAATCAGGTATTAAAACTAATAAGTGTAAAATTTGATTTTATACAAACAACCTTCAATTAGCAAAGGTTATGAATGGAGATCAAAGAAAGATATCAATCAACATGGAAGGAAGATACAATACATTCAAACATTGATAGGCTAACCCAACAAACAGTATTAATAATACCTCTGCAAATTGGTATGGAATGATAATAGTAAACAGTATGTAATGCCTGTCATGAAGGGATATTAGAGCCTTAGAAAATCGTGAAGTCTTGAAACAAGACAATGTTTTCAAAAAGAACATGTTATCTGAAAAATTTGTTAACAGGCATTGCATGGATTAATGAAAAACGATGATTAGAATAAAGTACCTTGGAAATTTGATTTTTGGGCAAAACTAGGGCATTTACAAAACAAAGGACATTATAGAGGGTTTAAAATCTCACTACTGAAGATTATCTTTATCAAATTCTTCTGTCTATGCAAAAAAACATTCCTCAAGTATGGATTTATATTATGGAATTGTTGCATCATTTGCTCCAACCTTCACATGCCAAAAAATGCCCCCTTTCTTTCTTGATTTTTACTTTTAATGGTTTTTCTTTTTTGTTGCACCCCAACTGTCTTTTCTTATTTGTTTCTTGAAGCCCTGGGCACACTCTTAGATTCTTCCAATAATATAATATAAACAACCATTATCAAAAATGTTTTTTTCTTCTTTTTGGGGCATTTTTGGAAAGATTTGATTGTGTAGGAAACTCCCAATCTTCTCTATTTGGTTCCAAACAAATCCTGCCATACCATCACCATTCAAAATCTATGAAATGCAAATAATTTGTTTTGCTTGAGAAAACTTGAGGAATTTCAACCATCACCATGTGCGTGACAAGTGTTTGATGAAATGCATTGATGCAAACACAGTTGTATATATTTATGTGTAATGTCCCTTTTTTATTTTACCCTAGAAGTTTGCCCTAAAATCACAATTACACAAGATTAGGGTTAGGGTTTACCATGTATAGGGTTTTCTTCAATTGTGTAATCCATAATTTGAAATCCTGCAATATTGTTAGTATTCATTTATAATCATAATGCCATAATGAGATCTCTTTTAATTAGAAATAAACATATATGAGAAATGTAAATTGGATCAATGGATTGCTAGAATTATCTTCAATGTGATTCAACCATAGAGATGATAAGGTTAACTTGTCTCTCCTGATTGAAGGTCCACTTCCCATGATAGGGATTGTGAGGATTCTTCACAACAGGGTGCCCCAAAAGTCAACCCTTCCTAAGCCCAAAGGCAGTCCACCTTGTCCCCTCTAGCCCCATAGGACTCCTTAGTTACCACATGGAGTGGTGTGCTTAGAAAGTGACCTCATCGCTGCTTCCCCGATTGGGAATCCTCACTTTCCCATCATGGCAGATCATGATAGTCAAAGATGAAAACGCATATAGTATTTTATCAATACACTTATTCATTATGCCCATATATTAAATAAACTATATGTAAGGAATCAACTATGTATTCATTGTATTATAATTATAAACAATGATGTTTCAACCTCCAAGCATTTCACTATATAAAGTTAAACAGTCATTTTTAGTTAAACTGCACACACATGTCTCACTATTAAGCAAATATGGATAACTCCTAGTGCTGTATATACATAGTAAGTTACTCGTACCAGATATCGCTGAATGAAGGTATATAAAAATGGTATTGTTATAAACTGCTGGTTTTACAGATATGCTGATGTAGAGTTTCCTTTTATCAATGCTTGTTTATCTCCTTGTTCGCTGATGCTAAGAGGAGGGATTCAGTCTTCCTTAAATATCTTTTAAGATCGAAGGGTTGTGCTGTTTGAGAGTCAAGAGTCATTCATGCCCATGCGTAGATCACACTTCTTCATTATGTAGGCTAATCACATCATTTGTGTTAATCAACATTTTAATCCATTGTTGTTCTAAACCACCATTGTCTTGTGCAGTTCAAACTTCGCATGGTGATACCTTCATATGTAGTGAAACTTTCACAACAGAATTGATGTGGGTTCTGACAGCCAAACTTGGCCACGTCCATGAAGGTCCCTTGCTAGTTATGTATCGACTCCAGTCAACTGGTGTAACACCCCAAAATTGACATCTTGCAACCCTAACCAATTTTGTTGCATTTATCAATCTTCTGAATCATCAAAGTCCTATTGTACTAGGCAATTCTGAGTTTCGACTGACTCTACTTGACTTAAATGTCAAATGCAGAAAATCCTAAATCTGCATTAATCACATACTATATTTAATTCCTAAATATCAATTATAATTGGCTAAATAAACCCTGTGATCGAATTAATTTAATTACAAAGTCCTAGCACTTTAATTAAATTAAATTCTCTCTTTTAGCTAAAATACATAAAAATGAATTAAATAATATTTGATTATTAAACAAATATCCTCATTTCAATAATTGAATTTAATTATTTAAATAATTGAGAAAATGCATTTATGAGGTCATATTTCATTTATTTAATCAAATAATCTCTCCAAAATCCTCACTTCAGTTCAAAAATGGAAATTTTGAGTTAACTGTGATTTAAAAGTGCAAGAAATCAATTAACTGTTTCATTCACTCAAAAAGACAACAGTTGACTGTTTCTCTCAAAGGAAACTTGCTATTCTGAATTGGATTTTAAAATGTTAACTGTTTCTCTCAAAGGAAACTTGCCATTCTGAACTGGACTCTCATCCTATAAAAGAACTCTCTTATTTCTCATTCAAAAAAAGAGGAGATTGCATTGTTGAAGTATCGAATCGCTGCTGGATTTCTAACTCATATTTGTGCATTCAAGATTTCAATATTGCAATAGATTAAGATCATTTCTAGATTAATCATGTCAAGTTTAGCTTCTTCTAAGCATTCTTAGATTAATCTCATTTTAAGATTAATATTGCACACTCATTTCTTAGTTTAATCTCATTTTCTAGCTTAATCTCATATTTACTTCTAGATTAATCTTGCATCTTTCATTCTTAGACTAATATTGCATTTACATTTCTAGATTAAATCCTCCGTTCTTAGATCGGTCTAGGTTGTTGGATTCTCAGATTCTGAGAGCTATTCAAAAACCCCGTCTAGATAAGAGGCAACATGTTGACTCATCTAGGCATGTAGGATGAATAACTCCATATTCATTCTTGTGTGTGACTGATGAACAATGACTATGTTGAAGTGTATGGCTAAGTTAGAGGCCCATATTTAGCGTATACAACTGGTAGTCTGCAACTCACAACAGACATAATCGCTAATGATTGTTATAATCATCTTTTGTACTTTAGCTGCAGAATAAAGCATACATGAGTCATATCAAATCACCAATACCCGATGACTGTGAATTGGAACCACTGACTTAGAGACCTGCGATAGAGTTATCTCTGCTCATGATATGAGGAATATTATATATTAGTAGAGACGATTCACAACATTAAAATACCCATTCCAAACACAATCACTCTCTATAACACTTCTGCCCAAGAAAGAGAAACCTCTAGAACACTCGATATGCCAGTATCAGTTGAAGTCTTGGATACAGTGATAACAGTATACTTGGCAAATATTTATTTAAAAACCAGAACAAGATAGTGCGGGGTTTTGGAAATGACGTAGTAATGTAGCAGCACTAAAGAATGGCGAGATAATAGTGTGTAGGAATGACATGAAGGAGAATAAAGCGCATATGTAATACCGTAGAAATTAAGACAGTAATTTGTGTTTTTTAAATTGAGCAGTTTGTGACCTCTTAGCATGCCTTCAACCATCACATGCAAGAAGAGGAGGGTCCCCTTTAATCAAATGCAGTGATGTAATTCTTATTTTATCATGCCTATTTTATTTTAAATAGTGTGATTTGGTTTCATATTAAAACACGAGTAAGAGATGTGGTTTTATTTTCATTGTTTTCAAGATGCTTAATTATTGAGTTTTTTTGATTTACATGTTTTGAGTTTGATTTTGAATTCTTTTATAATAAAGTCTCTGTAGCACTCTTGATGAATGTTTTTAGCTGCATTTCATCCTCTCTCACCTCACCATCTATAGTCCTTGTGCACATAGCCATGATGTCTTTTGTAAGTTTACACCCCCAGATTGACACATAGACCAAACTGAACTTAGTTATTAATATTAAATCTTTCCCATTATCTATCCCAATTTTGGCTTATCACTTTCCCTTTTTGTACTCTCCCATTGATGTAACTCTTCCCCTTCAACATCAATGGCAAAGGGATGTTCAATGCTGCACAATTCTTACTCTCTACGCATCTTCCCATTACTATAAATTTTCTCTTTGATATTAAAACATCATTCTTTCTTCCAATGATTCTCCTATGGGGCTAAAAGAAAATGCATGCATTAACTCCCCCTGCATGTGTGCTTCTCCTTAAGCACTTAGTGACAAGATGAAGAAAATGCCACTTCCAATTTTTGTTTGATACTCAAAAGTCTTTTTTGGAAGAGGATTTGTAAAGATATCTGCAATTTGTTCTTCTGTGGTAATGTATTCCAACTTGAACTATTTTTTTGCAACTTGATGTCTTATAAAATGATACTTAATAGGAATATGCTTTGTCCTTGAGAACATAACAAGATTCATCGAAATGTTTATTGCACTAGTTTTATCTCAAGTATTGAAATCAAATCATCACACTCTACCTTAATGTGTTTGCATATAGCCATGATGTCTTTTGTAAGTTTACACCCCCAGATTGACACATAGACCGAACTGAACTTTGTTATTAATATTAAATCTTTCCCATTATCTACCCCAATTTTGGCCTATCACTTTCCCTTTTTGTACTCTCCCATTGATGTAACTCTTCCCCTTCGACATCAATGGCAAAGGGATGTTCAATGCTGCACAATTCTTACTCTCTATGCACCTTCCCATTACTATAATTTTTCTCTTTGATATTAGAACATCATCCTTTCTTCCAATGATTCTCCTATGGGGCTAAAAAAAAATGCATGCATTAACTCCCCCTGCATTTGTGTTTCTCCTTAAGCACTTAGTGACAAGATGAAGAAAATGCCACTCCCAATTTTTGTTTGATACTCAAAAGTCTGTTTTGGAAGGGGATTTATAAAGATATCTGTAATTTGTTCTTCTGTGGTAATGTATTCCAACTTGAACTATTTTTTTGCAACCTGATGTCTAATGAAATGATACTTAATAGGAATATGCTTTGTCCTTGAGAACATAACAAGATTCATTGAAATGTTTATTGCACTAGTTTTATCACAAGTATTGAAATCAAATCATCATACTCTACCTTTGTTGTGGCTAAAGACACAAAAGCCTGCTTCTTGAACAAAAGGTACAAGATTGTTTCCAAGAAAAAATGTGCCTCCACTTGTACTTTTCCTATCATCAACACTACTTGCCCAATTGCATCTCTATATGCTGTTAGAGTGAAATCTTCACCTCTAGGATACCACAAACCAAAGTTCATAGTCCCCTTTAGATATTTGAAAATTCTTTTGACTACTTGCACATGAGTTTCTATTGACGCTGACTAAAACCATGCTACCATACCTACTACTTGCATGATGCATGGCCTTGATGCTGTTACATATTGTAGGCTGCCAATCATTGACTTGTAAAATTTTTATTTTTCTTCGGGAGATTCATCATCTATGGCTTAATTACAGCCTATGACCATAGGTGTGCTCACTGGTTTGCAATACTCGAGTCTAAACCTTTTCAACATCTCCTTGATATACTTGGTTTGTGAAATGAATATATTTTTGTCAAATTGAGAAATTTGTAAACCAAGAAAGAATAACGACTCACCAAGCATGGACATCTAAACTCTTTTGCATGTCCTCAACAAGCTCTTGACATAATTTTTCACTATTGCCTCCAAAAATGATGTCATCAACAAAAACCACTACATTCAATTAATTTTCACCTTCGACTTTGATGTATAGCTTACTATCAACAATTGCTTTCTTGAAACCTTGTTGTAGATATTTAACAAGTCTTAAGCACCAAGCTCTACAAGTTTGCTTGCTTTAACCCATAAAGTGATTTCTTCAATATACATACATAATCCTTTATTTTCTGATAATAAGAATCCTTCTTGTTCAATGTTTACCTCTTCCTCTAATTTCCATTGAGAAAAGCAGACTTTACATCCAATTGATAGACCTTAAAATTATTAAAACAAGGAAATGCCAATTTTTTTTAAAAGCTTCTAATCTTGCAATAGAAGCAAAGGTTTCTTCAAAGTCAATACCTTCAACTTAAGCATAACCTTTACAAACAAACCTTAATCTTGGGACTTCTTCCCATGTTTCATTCTTTTCAATTTGATTCAGCTCTTTTTCCATAGCATCAATACAGTGCTTGTCTTCACTTTCTTTTGCAAAGTCCTTGGGCTTTATTTTGGATATTAAGGAGATATTTGCTTGTTCAAATGTCGTTACTAGTCCTCTTTTGGTCTATATTTCAACATCTAAATCACCATGAATTAGATAATTATCATAATTCTTCTGCACAAATTTAGATGGTGCCTTTGATCCCATCTTTGTATCTTTTTGTTCTACTTCTTGCTTTTCTTCTAATCCTTCTTATGTACAGTTTGATTCCTCTAAGTGATTATCCTCTTGTGATTTCTCCTTTTGTTGCTTTACTTCATCCACTTTCACATTGGCACTCTCTATGATTTTTTGAAATCTTTTGTTGTAACATCTTCAAGTCTTGCTTCTAGAAGAATAACCAAGGAAGATGCCTTCATTGGCTATGGAATCAAATTTACCCAATTCCTCATCATCTTGTTTTATGTAGCCAAACACTTTGGAGTATTTAACAGTTGCAGGTATGCCCTTCCACAACTCATTAGGGGTTTTGCTATTGTTTACTCTAATCTATCATCTATTTAGAATGTAAACTGTTGTGCAAACAACTTCTCTCCAAATTATGTCTGATAGTTTGGATTGTTGATGTTTGTAGCTTCGATCAGATAAATCCTATGAGACTATTGAATGTATATATATATATATATATATATATATATATATATAATTATGTGAGATATAATATATATAGATATATATCTAAAATAGTATTAGGATAAATTAATATAATAATGATTCAGAAATATTATGTGTGTGTGTGTGTGTGTATATATATATATATATATCTATGTAGTTACATCTCCCCTAGCCTCATTCTCAATATGAATGAAAGAGAGATTGCTGCATTTGGAAAATATATACAACATAGAGTGCTATTACATGGTATCAGAGCCAGACTGCAAATGTAAGAGAGTAGTTTGTTGATGGTGAATGTGTTACTGTCTCAGAAAATACAGTTTCAGTACAGGGACCATATCTGACGAATACACCGTTGGCTTTTGCTGCATTTTGGATATGTTGGTGATAAACAAATTGCGATGAATCTCACCGGAGCGATTGGAGAGAAAGTGTGGGGTTCAAAATTTATGACCGATTGTGTATGGGTCTATGTGAAATTCAGTGAGTGAAGTTGTGTTGTAGACTTTTGTCCACACCGAGTGTAAAGAATAAGGTCAAGTGAATTGTAGCAGAGTGTTAAGAAGCCAAATGAGTTCTTAAAGATTTTAGTAGGGGTTGGTAGATATTTTTGGCCCTAAGGCAACTAGAAAACTCAATCTTTATAGACGTTTTTTGATTTGTTGCATATGAACTCTCATTGGAGCAACTTGTATCAAGGATGTTGATGCGCAGATAAGTATTTATTATCCTTGAGTATTACTTTATCTACTCATCGTAGTTTCTCTCTTATTTGTATTTCTATACTTACAATAAGAGCTATTTTCCTTGATCTTTTCCGGGGATGCTCTTGCAGGAAAAGAAGATTGATATCAGATTCAGAGGGAGTCTGACACTTCAAAGGTAACTTTGGACGAGGAGCTCAGAAGATTGATATCATATTTAGAGGGAGTCTAACAATCTACCAGAGGAAACCTTGGACGAGGAGGTTAGAAGGTTGATATTACATTCAAAAGAAGTCTGACATTTCATCTAAGGCAACCTAGGATGAGAAGGTCAAGAGGTTGATGCATGTACTTGGAGCTTTAGATGGAAGCCAAATTATCATGAATGTTTGGTGTTGCCAAGCCTGGGGATAAATCCACAGTTTATTACATTCACTCATGTTACTATGGAATCAGACAAGTACATTTCTGTACGAGAAACTACTCCTACCATTAATGTTATGATCAAAATTTCAACATGATCCTGTACCAGATGATGAGAGTCTCTTGGAGCAAGATATTTTCATGATTGGAACCATGTATGTTTTCGTAAAAGAGGGAGCTACTAAAGGATCTGCCAAAATTGATTTTCAAGGATCTTAATCATTCTGATTTAGAATGGCAGGCCATATCGAGATGGCTTCCCTAGTGACCAGGAAACTGTAAACAACCAAGGGATTGCGATTCAAATGATGTAGTTCCATGTATGTGGGCTATAAGGCCTTTATGCTGATATTTAGGTCTTGATATTCCTAGATAGATGGATAAGTTGTTGGAACAAAGGGCATTCAAGAAAAGAGCTTGATGCAGACTAAAGAACAAAGACACGACTTGCTGGCATGAAGTCAGAAGGTTGATATTAGATTCAGAGGGAGTCTGATAGTTCATCTAAAGAAGCCTTGGACGAGGAGGTTAGGAGGTTGTTGCAAGACCTTAAAATTTAAAGGGAGCATCTAGAGGATCTGATTCATTCTGATCCCCAAGGAATTTGGTCTTATTGATTCAGTGGGAGTCAACAGTGGAGATGGTTTTGCAGTTAGAGGACGATGATCATGAGATTGAGTCCCATGTGTGTTGGTTGAAATGCCTTTATGCTAACTCCTACATCATGATATTCCTGGATAACTTGGGGTTCACCAAGAGTGATGCAAACTATATTAGAGATATAGTGCATAAGAATGCTATTCAGTCAAGGTACATTATCACTACAGAACAGATGACTGATATTCTCACCAAGTCTCTTGCTAGAGAGAAGGTTGTGTACTTTTGAGATAAGCTTGGTATGTTGGAGAATGAAACCTTAGATGAAAAGGAGTTTCAACATCTGTGATCTATTATTTTGAATGTTATTGCATTCTTCTCTTTGAGAGAGAAGTCTAAGGTGAAGCCCTTGTTTCCACCCTCTGGGATGAGCCATGGTGAATCCACCCTCTGAGATGAGTTAAGGTGGATGTCATGTGTGTGATTCCATGACTTATGGGCCCTCCTGTGAACATTGGAGAAAGGTGATGACTTTTCGACAATGAACACTTGTATTTGATTGATGTTGTGAGGTGACAACTTTGCATCATCTCCATCATGATGGATATCATGTGACTTGATATTCGTGGACATGTCATGATGGTTAGGATCTCTTAAACATCATGGTAGATATCATAAGGCTGATATCATTAAATAAACCATAGATGATTTAGAGATCTTCATGGTGGATATTATGTGACGTAATATCCGTGGACATGCCATGATACAATATCCATATGGTAGA
>MU223462.1:467355-496987 GCA_018584345.1 Thuja plicata
ACGTCTTAGCTATCCTTGTTCATGATGCTACAAATCTGAGAATAGGAAATTAGGAAATAAAACCCCTTAGATGAAGCTAATGAAGTTGGATTAAAATTCTAAACATGATGTTATTTCCAGATTTCATACCCTTTACCAAAATGACCAACTGATTAAACAACAAGTTATGATTAAATAAAATCTCAGATTTAGAAATTGAAGTTTGATTGCATTGAAATTACATCTCTTTACAACAAGAACTAAGATTTTGATTCACTAGAGTGAAAAGAGAAGGAGAGCAAGGGAAAGAGTTTCAAAAACACTCCCTACCTATACCTGCAATCTTTCACCCAAGACAAAATTCGAAAGCAATCAAACTCCCACCTTACTAAAAAATCTGAGATTTCACAACCAGCCAGCTTCCTTCTTGCATAAACGATATTCAAATTTGTTCCTCACCTTGAAGAAGTTGGGGGAATGAATGGAAAGAAGAAGATCTTCCACAAGCCTTGCCTCTAAAGATGAAATCTGAAATAATTAAGTCTGGTCTGCTCCTCGTTTAGAACATCATGTCAACTTCCTTCCTACTTGGAAGGCTAGGGAGATGGACAAAAGAACACCCTCTATGTCCAATTTGCCTCTTTCCTTAAGTCTGCTACAACTAGCTCGATCTGCACTGCTGATTGGAGAAATTTGCATGTAATTGGGTGTCTAAATGTATCCAAAATCTCCCTTTATATATGCTTTGCACTTCCATTCTCCTAGGAGGCCGACCTTGTACTCATTTGATCAAAATAAATCATGAAATGATCCTCTCTAAGGCCGACTTTGCATTTAATTAAATTGTTTGCTTTCTGTTGAGGCCGACTTGCACTTGGTTTAATTCTGATTTTGTTTAAGGTGGCCGACCTGCATGGGGGGATAAGAGATGAGAGCGGAATTGTCCTATCTATGGGACATTTCCGCTCAAAAAGGACAAGGAAAGCTCTCCCTCCTTGACTGAAATCCATACACTTACCATTCCAAACATTTCGCCATAGTCTTTAGATCACATCCCAAGGCTCCATTAGGGAGTGGAATTTCATAGCACATAGGACAACCCTGTCCTATGACTGGGCGGAATTCGCCCAGTCATGGGACAACTTGCATTTGTAATGATTCTAAACTCCTAGACTCCCAAAAGATCAACACTTGGTTGAAACACTCCACGGCTTCCCTTGAGAAAGACTCCATTCCAAACGACCAAGGGCGAGGAAAGCCAGGGATGGGGGAAAGAGGAGACCAGCTCCTTGGCTGTTTGCCTTTGAAAGAAATTCAGACTTTGTACAGAGCTGCAACTTTCTTTAAATAAATTCTGAGATTTGAAATGAATGCCAGCCTGCTGCTCCTTGAAATTATGCCAATTTACTCTTCCACTTGAAATGCTGGGGAGATGGACAAATGAACACCCCCTTATGTCTGATTTGCTTGTCCAAACTGCCCCTCTGCTGGAAGAAAATCGCATGCTGTTTGGGGTAAAAATGATCTCCAACTCCTTCCTTATATATATCTTACAATACCATTCCCCTTTGAGGCCAACTTGCATGCATTGGAGAATGAAAAACAAATAAAATAAACCACCCTAAAGGCCGACTGGTTTCATTCAGTTTCTTACTGTATGCTAAAGGGGGGGCCAACTTGTATTGGAGGAGGGGCATTAAAGGTGAGGGCGGAATTGTCCCATTCATGGGACAATTCCGCCCAAGGAGGACAAGGAAAGCTCTCCCTCCTTGGACCGAAATCTTCTCAATAAAACACCCAAACTTCCTTGCCAAGCTGAAAGACTCCATCAAAAGCTACATAAAGGGGAGCGGATTTTCATGGTCTATAGGACATGTAACTCCATGGCGGAATTGTCCTATGGATGGGACAATTCCGCCCAAACTCAACACACTAGAACTTGCTTTCCTTAGATCCGGTGACATCAAAACTTTTCCCAAACATCACCATTCCAATGAAGGAATGAAATCACGCCACAAGGGAGGGGCGGAAATTTGAAGGTTATAGGACAAACCCTGTCCTATAGGAGGCCGGAATCCACCTAGGCATGGGACAGAGTGATTTAACATTTTTGTACTTAGCTATTTCTCAGTCCAGGGGCAGAGAATTTATACAAATATAACATTTAAGCAAGTCTGATTTATTTAATTTCTTATACTTTAAGCTATATTTGTATAAATACCTTCCAGGATGTTTGAGAGGTTTCAGCTTCATAGGAGTTAAGGTGCATATTCTAGATTTTGGGGGTTTTTAAAATATATCAGGACTTAGCCAAATTTCAGGATTCAGCGCGCCTTCAGCAAAGCTACGTCCCACAATCTATTTCGACTTTTTAAGATCAAATTGAAGCTGGAGCAAGGATTCTCAGAGGGTTTAAACTTGTTTCATCACAAATCCTTTGGTTTTTATCCCATATTCCTGAAAGATTTAGCACAACTCTTGCCCATTTTCCAGACAAACTTGACTTCCCAACAGGCCAAAATTGCCAAAACCAACTCTCGAACTTCACTCGCCAGACCAAGGGGCTTGAAAACTATTGCCAACAAAGACCACTACTCCTACTGCTTGCAAAAGAGGGGGGTCCCCATTTACAATGGGGCGATGGTGTGAAAACCTCACAACACTCCCTTCGTTTAACCATAAAATCACTTTGACACCAAGGACACTTAGACGAGTTTTCTGTGATGTCATCCTTGCAACAATACATCAACAACTCAAATATCAATGACAACACTCAGTAACCTTAGACATCAATACAATAACAATCAACAATCTATGACATCAATGACAACATTTACAACATCCTATTGGCCATAATGCATGTTAAAATACCTTGCACTCTCTCATTGGGCACATCAAGTCCCATAATGCAATGTAGTAGAAATTCAAATAATTATTAGCAAACATATTAACATGTTTATAAACACGAAAATCTAACATGTATGATATCACGTCATATATCCCCAATACATATTATATAATCTCAATTAACCATTTAACTAGAGCATGAATGATTTCTTGGTCAGTTTCACAAACATTTAACATGGCAGTACACTAGCTAATCATTGCTCTACTAACCATAGCAGTGATGTTTGAATGTAAATATTCTCACATAAAACACACTAGATGCATGTTAGAATATATGTGGTTATAGGCATTATAAACATAATTCAACCGTTGGCAACATAATGGGCTATCCATATTAAATTTTAATACTAGGTTTTGAGAAAATTTCCCCTAATAAACTCAATAACTAAATCATGGTAGGGTAAGAGCTAAACACAAGTTATCTTATATAAGAAATGGTCAAAATAAGCCCTAAACATGACTAGGGTGGAAGAAACCAATGTGAGTGCATAAACATGACATGAAAAGAGAAAAGTACACAATTTTTGTGCTTACAATAGGCCACGACCAACTTCATTTTATCTTCCAGCTTTCTTGGAGGATAAATTGCATAGTGTGTTTGACATCTAGCATATTGGTGATTTACCAGTAGAAAATATATAGGAGAGATTCATAAATTTTCTTACCATAATGGCAAAAGTCCATAAAGAAAAGGAAAAATCTCAGCCTTTTTGAGGAAGAGACTTTTGAAAAGACTTGGTAATGATTTCTGTGTTTCTTTGTAGTGGCTACATCCATGTTTACTAGATTTTATCATGTAGAGGAAAATACCAGAAAACTCCATTCATGAACTTTCCAGTCACCGAATTTGTGACAAACCTATTTTTTCCTCCCTACTTTGAGGTTCCCCATATTTCAAATTCAAACCCTGACTTGGTTACTAAGAATTTGTAGACTGGAAATACAACATATATAAGAGATGGTTTTTATCTCGATTATTCAGAAGTTGAACAAGCTCTTCAAATGCATGTACGGTAGTTGATCCAAACCTATTTTGATAAACCTTAGCATTTATCATGCTGAGTTAAAGTTGTCATTGACTTCTGATAAGCATAGTTAACTTTAGAATTTAGACATGAACATATCCTCCTTTTTCTAAAGCCACATTGATAAATCAAAGGTAAGATAGGGTCATTGACAGAACCATTCCTTGGCAGGCCTTTTCTTAGAACTTTTTAGTCATATATTCTGATGGAAAAGAAGAGTTTTCCTACCCTCCAGAAGATGCCAACACCAATATGAGGCCTTTCGTTGCTTGAGTCTCTCTATATGTGCATCTACTCGTGCACAAGAGTTGTGCTCTGAATAATATTATTGCAAGGGATGGATGTGGTCTTTCCAATGAGTTTTGGGGTATCCTGTATTTCAATCCACCCCCTTGAGAACAAAAATGAATCATGTAATATGATTAATATAGAAATAGATGATGCATGTCATTAAATAGCTAATATACCTCACAATTTTATAATTGGGATTTTATTGATTGAACTTGCGATTACTCCATTCTATTTATGAATATCTTTTGTAAGTTCATTTTGATTTCCTTGGCAAAGCTCTAAAGTTTAATTATATCTGTCCTTTTCTATTTTGCTGAAGGTACGTTGGGTTAATGTAGCCTAGCCTCAGAAAATTCGTTGGAAAGATGACAACACCTACAGGTGTTAGTTGCTACCTGACCAAATTAGGAAGATAATTATCTACTTTTCTGCCCAGGCAATCTCCTTTCTTTAGCTCCAAGTATATTCCTATTGCTAAAAAGTAAGCAAAATTAAAAGCTGGTGGTTTTCATCATTTATCTATCATACTCTTCTTTTGTTGTCCTATTTCTTATTTGACCAATAAAAGGCAATTTGAATGCATAAAGACAATTGGTTGTCCACATAAGTCTTTCCACTTTTTGCTCCTACGAATTTCAATGAAGAGTAAGCTCATTTGCTATGGCTATCTTTCAAATTAGCTCTATTACAATAAAGGGGAAAGGATAAAATCAAACCATCTTTCCCCTCCTTGCCACCCCATAATTAGCCAATAGATGATCTACAATATCTCCTTTCCTTTTTTTTCTTTGAGTTCTCAAAATTCACGTTTCCATGATAATTTCTTAAATGGTATTATTTATTTCCCAGTCATTGCACTGCCCCTTTTGATAGCTTCAATAGCTACCATTGACTTCACCTTAAGTTTTTTCCATTCCTTTTCCATATCAGCTCACGCCTTCTAAAAGAACCCTTTCTTGTGCTCTATTATTTGTATCCAGTCCCAATGGAATTAAAACATTAGTAGAGTTTGTCCATCATCATCTCTTAAGATCCTAATTGTCCTTTCCCTTTTGCAGCTTTAGCAAATTGAGCTCAACCTAGTCTCTAGGAAGTGTTTTGAACTATCATTGGTCCTTTTCAGCATATTCTTCTCGAACCCATTATTGGGTTAAACATATGTTTCATTTATCATGATCTTAATCACACACTGTAAATTCTTGATGAGAAGGATAATGCAAGAGATGCAAATCATCTTGAAGAAGTGTGCAAGAGGTGCAAATCATGTCTAGATTGACCTTACATCCTTAAGAGTTGTTATGGCCTACGATAGGTCTTAACCATGAAGAGCTCCACTATATGTTCAAACTAATCGAAGACACTCATAAAGAAGGCATTGGGAAGAGCATTAAACTCATGAGAAATAAGATTACCATGAGATTGATTTTGAGATACTTGGCGAAACTTGTGGATTTGAGTTCCACTCAGGCGTAGCATGTCTGCAGCCTCAACTTGCAGACTTGGACAAGTCAGAAAAAGTCAGAAAATCAACTTAAAATTTTCAAACAAAGACCATCAAAAACATTGTTTTTGTCTATTATATATATTTTAAATTGTCAAGTCTGCATTGAGTATTGGTGCATAATCTTATTCTGGAGGTAAGAAATTGCTTGTTGAGTCTATGTTGAGTCAGAGTCTGAACACCTTGGTGATACACTTACCTTATCCATGTATAGTAGCTGGCCATATATAATAGCGTGCCACCATTAGAGTTGAAATCAAGTTAAATTGGTTCATGGCTCCTCACCAATTTACTTATAATTTCTGACATTTTTATATTTAACAATGTTTGACTGAATTGACGTGATGATATCATCCTTGTTTGACTTGTATTTATTATTGCTTAACCCCATTTGGTCAATTCACTACAATACCAAGTCAGCAATGCAAATGTTGAGATAGAAAGAGGACTTGGCTTTTTAACCAGTAAAGTGATTGTTGTAGCTGTATTGACCACATCTAACCCCAGTACTTCTCAATACTGTCGACTTTTGGTGATCTTGACCAATTGACTTCAGTCTTGGATTTCTTTAACCACTACTGAAACAGGAATCTGCTGCCTTTAACCTTCAAGACAGTTTGACCCGAAGTCTGCCACATTGACTAGCTTTAACTCTTGGCCAACAACAGTTTGATGGAAGTATAGTGTTTGATTTTACAATTCGACATAAGTATTTTAATGTTTTTGATTCATTTGAGAGATTTAATTAACCGTGTTATTTCATGTAAAATGTCAGTCTTATATTTGCAAGGTTGTCTTGGATTGCATATTTCTGAGTATTAATTACCAAAACTTTTAAAAGGGTAAATTTAATGAGGAATTAATACTATTCGAGCTTTGGTGAGAAAATCCATTATGGGGCCCGATAAGAAAACCCATGGAATACCACATAAATAGCATTAAATGAACTTCATTAATGACACATTCATGTCAAATTTTTGTCTCAGTTGACATGCAAGGGGAGAGAACAAAAAGGTTTAAGGGGTGCCGAACCTGCTTATTTACGAACAGTCATTGACAGAAGTTGAATAATTGAAAAGAACCCAAAGTCTATAAGCTACTACTCAATCAAGAAGTTCAATTAGTCTAAGCGTTGATACAATTCCACTTTGAACCTTGAAATTGAAAGATTAAACATGTGCAAGGGGATAGAAGTGACCTGCCTATTGTGGTACCCCATGAATAGTGAATAAATCCCAGTTAAATTTGCTTATTTATATTTATTCATAACTTTATTCAAAATTTCTGATCTCTTTTCGCTCTGGTACTTGGTCTTTGATTAAAGAATAGATAGCCAGCCTGCATCTTTGTCAGTTCTACATAACCCCTGTAAATTATAGTAATTTCTAAATCAGTGGCATATTGGAATAATGGTGGTTACTACATAACAATATGATAATTGCTAAAGTAGTAGTGGATATGAATTATTGTAGTTGCTAACTTGAGCACCAAAGACTTGATATGTCGAAGTTCCTCATACCTCCTTTCCTCTCGTTTCTTTCTCTTCATTGTCTATTGTCTAGTGTTCGATAAAGTAGAATGATTCTGATGCAAATGGAAGTGACCTCAGACAATACCAAACTGATATAAATCAGCAAACTCACTTGTACATACAATACAATTCAGAAATGTTCTAAACAACATTGAAATTCTGCAAAGACTAATGGAATTTTCTCACATCCAGCCACTTGAAATGATTTGACATCAAAGCATAACTGAAATTACATTGATATGACAGCCATAGGGGCTGATGAAAATCATTACAAACCTGATATAAAACTGATTTACAACAGCAACCTTACATAAACTTCAAATATAAATGCAAACTATGAGACTGTCTGTAACTCTGAGCCTATTGGCTTCACTAAAACACCCGCAATTCTGAATACAATAACCAAACCACCAGCAAGAGGAAGCTACAACAACAAAACGACCTTCAAATCTGATTTCCCATCTTCTTTCCTTCCTTCTACCCCTTAAAATCTGAAAACTCGTCCTTCAACAAATGAAAGAATCAACATGTAAATGCAACTCCACAAATGAAATTACATTTCATCTGGGTAAAGTTAGCATCCCAGAAATGCCACAGCCAACTGTATCTCCCTCCATTTCCATGTTTGAATTAGCATTAAACATTTCTATTTAATGCTCTTACAACTCCTCTTACAATTTGCCAAAATTAGTTGTCCATTTGTGCCACTAATACTGCCAGTTGACTACCAGAATAGAAAAAGTCAGAAACTCGTTCATGGATGTCCAAATTGACATATATATGTTTGTCATATGCCATAACTCTTGGAATATGTTATTTTGCCTTATTGGGTTCCACGTGAAGAGCAAGTGGGGTCCTACCAAATTTAGCACCCAAGTTGGCCAATTTGAAATATTTGGCATTGTAAATGCCAACAAATGCATCCAAATTTACACAAGGTTCTAATATAAGGTGCTGACCAAAATATTTATTAAAATATTTGGCCTTTATTACAAAAATATTCAAGCTACATCATTTATACACCTAACCTGTGGAAATTAAAATTAAAACATATTTTTGGTTGATGAGGATAGCTTGTACACCATGGATGCTCCTGCATTAGACACCTAGGGTAAGAATTTTTTTGTGAATATGGATATGCAAAATGGAGTTGAGTGATGATACCACCCTTTTAGATTGAAAGCAATCTGCAGGAAACTCCACTAAAATAGGTACCTCTGATAATTTCTTGTTTCTCCTCTTCCAGCACCTACTAGCTCCTGAATGTGTAATTGATTACACTATAAACTGTCCACCTCCTCCAAATGTATCTCGCATTCTCCTCCAAGCTTGTGGGATTCAACCCACCATAGTTTGTCCACCTCTACTGAAATGCACCTACACTAAACTCTACAACACATGCAAACCCTTATCTGCATACCATACATCACTAGGAAAGTCAACCAACTCATCCATAACATGTGAATCATCATCATTCTCAAATTTAATAAAATATGAATCACTATTCTCTTCTGATGCAACCTCATCATACTCACATCCTTCTTTAGAATAATATTCAAAAAATTTGAATTTTACCTTAGTTCCGTTCACTATTGTAACTTCAACTTTTTCTTCAACATGATGTGTCATTGTTTTTATGCCTTCCAAAAGACATTGCTGCGGCAAATTTATCTTCCACATTCAAAACAACGTTAGAACAATAATCTTGAGATTCATCATCCACGTTCTCTAACAAATAATCAATCTCTCTAACTAGGGAATCTTCATCTTCACTACTTCTAAACAAATAATCATTGGAAAGCTCCTCCTTGACCTTCACATCCCGTTCCTCAATTTCAACCTTCTCAAAATGATTTATTGCTGCAACAACTTTCTCCATTTCTACATTCTTATCCTCATAAAAAAAAACATTAAAATCAGATTTTACCTCGTTACCTTATGCTGCAACTTTTGCTCCACTTGCAATAAGTTTTATTCCATTCTTCTTCAATCTAAACTAGTAAATCGTCCTTCTCAACTTCATTTGTATCCTCTAAAGAACTCTCGGTTGTTGCTGCAATATCTGTAACCTTATTCTCCATGTCTTCTAATAAACATTCCTCACCTATAGGTTCATCAATTTCTTCATATTCATCCTCTCTCTATTCTTCTGTCCCACATGCATGACACTCCACTGCATCTTCTTACTTTCTTGCATTCAAAATATCATTAGAAAGATAAATTCAGTTACCATCACCTCTTTTCTGATGAAGGGCTCTTCTCTTTTCCAACTCCGCTTCTATTTTTTTACTTGTTTTTTCAACTCTATATTGCCAACTCTTATTTCTTCTTGTTCTCTCTTTAATTTTTCAAAGTCTCTCTTTGATTTTCTCAAGTCCACGAGCCCTTAGAAACCATCCAATGACAAAATTTCTTCTCCTCTTTCTCTTTTCCATACTCAAGGCCTCACAAAGCCTCAACACAAATCCTCTTATCAAAACTTTTAAGTTATGTTTGCAAACTGCCTCACATTCGGCAGTCTGTTTACAAACTGAGGAACCTTTGCTCAACAAATTCTCAAAGTATCTCCTCTTGCAAGTTGCACAAACATATTTGCAACAAGGTCACACACACTCCACCCTCAAGTCCTGGTGCAAACTACCTCACGTTTGGCGTTCTGCTTGCACACTTAGGAACACTAGCTCTAATACCATTGATGCAAATGAAAGTGACCTCTCACAATACCAAACTGATATAAATCAGCAAACTCACTTGGACATACAATGCAATTAAAAAATGTTCTAAACAACATCAAAATTTTGCAAAGACTAGTGGAATTTTCTCACACCAAACCACTTGACATGATATGACATCAAAGTATAACTGAAGTTACATTGATATGACAGCCATAGGGACTGATGAAAATCATTAAAAATCTGATGTAAAACTGATCTACAACAGCAACCTTACATAAACTTCAAGTATGAATACAAACTATGAGATTGTCTGCAACTCTGAGCCTATTGGCTTCACTAAAAATACCCACAATTTTGAATACAATAACAAAACCACCTGCAAGAGGAAGCTACAACAACAAAACCACCTTCAAATCTGATTTCCCACCTTCTTTCCTTCCTTCTACCTCTTCTAATCTGAAAATTCATCCCTCAGCAAATGAAGGAATCAACATATAAATGCAACTCCACAAAAAAATAACATTTTATTTGGCTAAAATTAGCATCCCAGAAATGCCACGACCAAGTTGATCTCCCTCCATCTCCATGTTTGAATTAGAATTAAGCCTTTCTATTTAATGCTCTTACAACTTCTCTTACATTTTGCCAGAATTAGTTGTCCATTTGTGCCACTAACACTGCTGGTTGACTCCCAGAATAGAAAAAGCGAGAAACTCCTTCATGGATGCTCAACTTGACATAAATGCTTTGTCATATGTCATAACTCCCAGAATATGTCATTTTGCCTTATTTGGTTCTACATGAAGAGCAAGTGGGGTCCCACCAAATTTAATACCCAAGTTGGCCAATTTGAAATATTTGACATTGTAAATGCTAACAAATGCATCCAAATTTACACAAAGTTATAACATAAGATGCTGACCAAAATATTTATTAAAACATTTGGCCTTTATTACAAAAATATTCAAGCTACATCACTTATACACCTAAACTAAGAAAAATTAAATTAAAACATATTCCTGGTTGATATGGATAGCCTGTACACCATGGATGCTCCTGCATCAGATTTTGTACTTCTAGATTGGATAATTTTGCAAAGGAGAAGACCCTCTCACACTTCTACTATAATGTACATCCTCTCTTGGAATGTGCAGGGATTGAAGGCCCCAGTAATCTCCATCTACTGAAAGCATCTCACAATCTTATCATATAGATATGATCTTTAGATAATCCCAGAATCAGATCCATGAGCGCATGTGACGTGACCAGTGACAGTAAACAAAACCACTTTTGTACAGAAATTAGAGTTTCATACATTGAAAGTTTAAGCAACTGTGTCGCGACACAGTCCAGTAAACACTTGATTAATCCTTATAGTCGATTTCAAGACTGTAAAATCCTTAAGAGGAAACAAAACAGAGCAAAAGATTCAATCTAAACACTGCGGCAGTATTGGTGCCAACCGAAGAAAGGGAAGCAAACATATAGCTGAAAAGCTGATTAGGCTTCTTATTTCAGACTTATGGATCACCCTTAATAAATGTGTCCTAGTACAGGTTATGTACATCATATTATCAGATGGCTGGACTATCATGTTAAACATAAGTTCCCATGCAGAATGTAGACGTTTCCAATGCCAGTTTGAACAAACATTGGTTAACTCATCCTACATTTTAGCAGAACTGATGAGAAATTGCTCTCTAAAATTGCAAGCCATGCTATATAAAAATTGGAGCACTTGAGGCATAAAACTCAAACTGGTATTAAATGAGTATGAGAATAGTTTTGTCCAAACAAAAAAGACCAAGATCATCTGGCTCATGTTTAGAAATTTTGATCCAAGAACTCACACTCTCTAGCTCCTCAAGAACAATCAAGAATCGAAGACCTGACAGTTGTGCCAACACAACATATTTCGATAAATTGTGTGCTTAAAATGCCACACATCAACACCCTCACAAAATTAAAGCCCAGCAGTGGCCAACTCCTCAAAGCCTCAAAGAGGCCCAAGCTAATTCTTTTCATCCCATGAAGTTCTTTATTGCTCTCTTCACTGTTGAAAGCACCACACTCAAGATCTCTCGGTCCCAGGCAACATTGGTGGAAAACATTCCAAATCTGATTTCTGAGGAGGACAATATTATTCTTTCAAGTAAAATTGAAGAACTCAAAATAAATGCATTTGCCCTCAACAAGAACAAGCCTCAGCCTGATGGTTTCCTATCATTGTTTTATCAAATATTCTAGAACGTTATAAAATATGATTTGCTTGCAAGATAAATGGAGGAGGAACAAATAAATGTTAATCAATATTAATGACACCTAGTGTTGATCCCAAAAACAGCAAAAAATTTAAAAAATGGAGCATATAGGCCTAAAACTGTTTGCAGTATGGTTCATAAAATCATATCAGAAGTAACAGTGGCTTGTCTCAAACCTCTCTCTTTCCCATATTCATTTCAGACTCTCAGTCACTATTTCTTCTCAGAATACAAATGGCAGATTGATGTAATCTGTTAAAGAGCTTCTGTGTTAATAATATACCAAACTTGGCCTGGAATATTTATCAAAAATTAAAATTAAGACGGTAAAGTCTTCGATAGATGTGACTCAGACTTTGTGTTGAAAATCTTTGCGAAATTTGGCTTTAGCAAACAAGTTGTAGATTTGATACACAAGTGTCTTTGCACTCCTCTTTATCTATTGCCATCATGGACAAGGAGAAAATCGTTTCAAATCATCCATATGGAGAAACATTTAAATAACTGGCAACTAAACAGCTTGAATGAAAAATCCATCAATTATCCTACGTAAATAGGGCATTAATGTATTATTGAATATTAATTTGTGGATGAAATTCACCTGTGATCTACTTAGATGCAGAAAATCAAAAGCCTGAAATCAATCTTTATCAGGCTACAAATATGCACTGAGATGAAAATTAATGACACTAGATCTCATGTCATTTAATCCAGTGTCTGAAGAGGCAGTAAAAGGCCTCATTCTAAAACTAATTCGGAGCACTTATGTTTGTCGCGTGCAACCATTAAATTTGAGAAATTTTAAGAGGTGATTTTTATCAAATACTATCCTTTAGCTTCATCCTGAATTTTGTGTTTTAGTTTGGAACCATCGTACTTTTTGGGATCTTGCTACAAAATTTGAATCTGTTGAAGTCATATTTTCTCTTTATAAGAAACAGAGTTTGATCCAGTATCATACTTTTAAACTTTTATCATCTTGCAATTCGAATTCAAAATTTCCGGCAATTATCAGGAATATCAAGCTTCTGATTAAGTTTGATGATATCCTGTTCATTTCTGTCAGTTTGAGGTTGGCAGATATTGTGCTTCAGGATTTGCTAATCAATTGTTTGTTTAGATTTTTATATTATTTATGCCCTTGTTATGTTTCAAATCAAATGATCTATAGATTTAGTTGATAAATTGGATCCATGGCTGTGCATGGACACTTGTATCATTATAAGCCACACTGACTAAGTGATTATGACCTATGTTATGTATCGAATTTAATGCACTGACAAAATAGAGTGATCATAGTGAGATTATAACCATTGCTTGGTTTGGTTTGACAAGTAGGAGATATTTTCCACATCAAGTCTTGGGAAGTAGGAGATATTTTCCACATCAAGTCAAATTATGATATTGCTATCAGATTCAGCTGTGTAGTTTTCAAGTCAAACTTTACATATATATATAAAAGTTTAGTCAGCTTTGTAGCTTTCAAGTCAAATTTTAAAAGTTTAGCTAGGATAAGATTGGCCACGTGGCTTGTGTGCAAAACACTACATACATTGCGTTTGTATGTAACACTTAGAAAGTTAGATGTTTAGTACCTTGTGCTATTTGGTTGCTGGGTGGATCACATCGTTTGCTAGAATCTGCTACAGATTACCAGAGAGTGTCTTGGCGAGGTTTGAATAGGGGATCACATGGTTTGCTAGAGAATCTGCTACTGATCATCAGTGAGTGTCTTGGCGAGGTTTGAATAAGCAGTTAGATCACTCTTTTGTGAAGGCTAGTAAACAAATTCCGATGTAGTAAAGCATATACTCTAGTTCTTTGTTTGTTTACAATGCTTGGTTTTCCACGTAAGAAGAATTTTTCTTTTACAAATCTTTTGGTTCTCTAAGTATTATGTGGGATTGATTGTAAACATGGGCATAAACCATATTGACGGACTATCCTTGACATGTGCAGGGTCTCTAGAAACAAAAATGTTTCTTGCAGATAAGCTCTCTAAAATTAAGCATATTGATTGCAGTAGGGCTTCTGTGACTAACGGGGGCATTATACCTAGTCTGCTCCAAATGATATCGGAGGATAATCGAGAATCGATGTCAGTTTCTCTTTCCGCTCTTAAAAATCTGTCAAGAACGGCAGAGAACTGTGTTTGCATTCTTGATGCAAATGTAGCTTCTCGTCTGTTCACGCTTATGTTTATGGCTTCAATAAAAATCGACTTAAGAGTAGAAGCAGCTGAGATACTGGCTAATTTAGCGAGAGCATCTTCTAAAGGGAAAAAAATCCATCATAAGCTAAAAACATTGGCTTCTGAAGAAAATATTAAGAGTGTTTTAGATAATTGTTTGGTGGCGCATTCATTGAAAGTCCATCTTATTCAGATTCTTTTGGGCCTGTCTTCAAAGAGTTCCAGAATCATGCTTCGTGTGAGGAGTGCGCAGGGCATCCATGTACTGTTGACTCTCATATGTGATCTAAATCCAGATGTTCGAATCTATGTGACAAAGCTTCTAATATGTTTAGCGGAAGAAGGAGGAGAAAATGAGCTGGCAGAAAATCTAAGGGAAACACACATCAAGACTTTGGTGGACAGAATATCAAATGCCAATAGAGAAGAAGAGAAAGCTGAAGAAGAGAAAGCTGTTTCTGCAGGTATACTATGTCGTCTTCCAAAAGACAATGACAGGATAAGAAAGGTGCTCTTGGACGCAGACGGCTTGGATGCAACTGTCCGTTTGCTCTCTTCAGCGGAATCCAGAAATTGTAAAATCAGAGAAGGAGGCACACTGATAGAGAATGCTCTTGGAGTATTATTACACTTTACCAGTCCAGCCGATTTAAGTATCCAGAAAAGAGCAATAGAACTTGGCATAATGCCTTTGCTTGTGGGTTTTCTCTTAACTGGCACTTCCCCGGCAAAGCAAAGAGCTGCCACTGCTTTGGGACAAATTTCAGAAAGCACAATGAGGACGAGCAGTGTAATGAAAGCTCAAAGCAGTGTTCTGTATTATGCGTGTGGGTGGTGGGCAAATCCTGATCCGGAACTGATATGCAAGGTACATGGAAGAATATGTGCGAGAGAGGCGTCGTTTTGCTTGGTAAATGCAGGGGCAGTGGAACCTCTGGTAAGGGCATTGCAGGAGAGGGAGTGGCGGGCAGATGAAGCTGCCCTGGATGCACTGATTACTCTTCTGGGGGATGGCATGTGGGAGGCGGGTGTGAAGGAAATAGAAAATGCCGATGGCATCGCTCCCATCGTGCAAGTGCTCCGCAATGGCACCCCTGAGGCCCAGGAGAAGGCCATGCTTGTCCTCGAAAAGATCTTCCAAAAGCATGAATACAGATCTCGTTATGCCTCTGACGCACGCTTCCCCCTCATAGACCTCATGCAGAAAGGACCATCCTCAACGGGAAGAAGAGCTACAACAATCCTTCAGCTCTTAGGTGAGATGCCAGAAGACTCCGGCTGGATGCAAAGCCAGTGATTCTACTCGCCTTTACACCTGTGCCATGTATTTATATATTTGTACTAATATTTAAGATAGTCTACAAACCACTCCTCCGATGTTTCAATTTTTTAAGATATATAGTTAATCATATGTTTTCAAATATTTTTTTACTAAATATTATTTTTAGTATCCTGTTTTTTATAATTTTCCAATTATTTCTGTTCATATATATTTTTAAAACCATTTATAAGGTTAATGAAAATTATTTTTTTGTTTAAAATTTGTTTTTCTATGTTTGTTATTTTTTTCTTTATAATCATCTTTATATATATTTTAAATATTTGTTGTCATTTGGGAATATATAATAACAATAATAAGATTTTCCTTTGGAGTGATGTCCTTTTGATTGTTCATTTCAATATTTGTATTGGTTTCATACAATGTACTAGATATGACATCCTACTTAGGTCCTATGATTAGTCACTTGGTAGACATACAAAGTGATGCCCTTCAACATAAAAATAACCTTATGAGAAAAGCACCTGATTTGTATGGAAAACTCACACAACTTGGTGATCTTCAATCATCCTAGTCAAATTTTGTGCTTTTGATGACTTCACATGTTTCCCTTTTGTTGGTGGCTCATTAGTTGTAGGCTACCTCATTGCACATAGCCATCTATCTTACATATTATGAACCTTCAAGTGTCATGCATGACCCCCCCTCTTATTAATCATTTTATATTGTCTTTTATTTTATCACTTTGTGCAACCATATATATCTCTCCTAACATTGTTAAACCCCAATAGACTACCACTATACATTTTGACCAATAATTTCATGAGGAATACACCAATATATAATAATGTGATAAAATCATCTTGGCTATGATACTTTAATTTTACCATATATGAACATATGTTCTCTAGACATATCTGTGTTATTTTGCAGGTTTATAAAGATAATTTGGTTGAGGGTATTTATAGGGATCTTGACTCAAAAAGATAATATAAACATTGTAAATATAATAAAAAATACCATAATGGTCACAAAGGACAACTGCTGAATATAATAAATAAGGACTTTTGAAACCAAAAGCAATAGAAACACAACCACAACACATAAGGAGATTTAAAATTTGAGATACAATGTACTCCCTTATATAATAGACCAAACATGATTGTTGCAAGCCCTCCTACCTCTAGCCAGCAACATTGACACCAACACAATAAGCCACAACTGCACAAAAGCTAAAAACTACCAAATATTATTTTGAAACATAAATATGAAATATATCAAAGAGTCACCATATGATGATTATCTAATTGCATAAAATCAATAATAAGAATAATATCAACAAACCATACGAATATAAGATTTACGTATAAAACCCTTTCAAAAAAGTTGATATGAGAAAGGTGACATGTATGTTAATCTTCAACAAGAGATACATTTAACACAATAGTACTCTCACTTTCTCAACACTTTAGCAACACCTATATATTTATAAATTCAACTAATGAAACTACTAGCTCGTGCCTCTAAATTATACAAAAATAAGAGAGGAATACAACAAATAGTTTCTCTAAGCAATATACCATCAAACCATGGCAAAATGCAAAAACTCCAATGTCCAAAATAAATAGGTTTATCTTGGAATAGTAAATATAACTCTTAATGAGCCATGAGTATTAAAAAAAAAAATACATACCAATACTAGACATTCTTAACTTGTACCTCCTCTATAATCTCCATATCTCAAGGGAGGTGTCTTATCATCTAATTCATATAGGACCTACCAACAACATGCAATATGCCCCACTACTCAATTCTTGCACTCACATTGAGAAATTTGTTAAAATAGCTTTATAATTTCACTCACAACTCCACTTCCTTCATGAATACATTTAACCATTTATATCAAGAGTCTTGGAGAATATTAACAATAAATTATTTTCCACTTACACCTGCACATCCAAGGACACTTTTCAATACTTTTGATACATAAAATTACAAGGTAAATGACACCTTAATTCTAATATTCTTCCACTTGACATTATATAGTGTATATAGATCCATATGAATACAAATACAATTAACTACAAGAATCAAAATCCATGACCTCATTATGCATACATAGCTTATTTGCGGTCATTGGCTTTAAAAGAGAATTTGCAACATAATCTAAATTGTCAACTTTCTTTGACAAGACCTTATCATGCTCAATCACTTCTTGCACTAAGTGTCACTAAACATCAACATCCTTAGTATGAGTATGATACATCCAATATTCACACCTAATCAAATAGCATTCTGTCACATCCAAGTCTTAAAATTATATAATCAAAATCAATATGTTTATAAAATATTTGTAACAAAATTGCTTCCTTGGAGGGATGCATATTCTACTTTAGTGGTGGACAAAGCAATCATGGGCTACCTTTCACTCATCCAACTCATTACATCTCCAAGCTAAGAAAATATAAGTAATGGATCTTAGATTATTAATATTTTGTGTCCAATCTACATCAACAAATTGCTATATGTTCAATGGCCTGTCATCATCATCAGTACCATGATGACACAAAAAGTAATTTGAAGTTCAATATAAATATCTAAATGTCCTTTGATGCTCTATACCAAGGTTAGGCATGCATCTACTCAAAAGTTCTCACTACAACAAAAAAACCTTCAACACTTATGAGAAACACATCTCTAATTACTGCACAACTGTTAGCTCTAATACAAAATGTTGAGATATAAAATGAAACTATTACAATAAAATATATTCAAAGTGTAATATAATTATTAATCCAAGGATTATCATATGTTGATTATATGATTGCATAAAATCAACAAAAAAAACCTTTTACAAGTGTATACAAATTTGAAATATAAATTGTTTATCCAAGGATTGCCATATGATGATTATATGATTGCATAAAGATAGCAACAATAATAAAATTAGCAAACATATGAATACAAGATTTACATAGAGAAGTCCTTTAAAAAATATCCACCTTAGAAAGAGGACAAGTATATATTAACCTTCATTAAAGAGATACATCCAAAATACTAAGACTCTCTTGATTCTAGCAACACTCTAATGACACCTTAGTAATTATAAAATAAATTTATTAAACTATTACCTCATGCCTTTTATTTATAGAAAAACGAGAGGAATACCACAAATGATTTTTTAAAGTAAAACCATCAAATTGTAGTAAAATATAAAAAATCTCATGTTAAAATGAAAGAGTTTTTTTTTTGGGAAATAGTAAATGTAACTTTCAATGAAGTATGAATAGAAAAGTAACCTCTATACTAATAATATATGCCATCTTTGACTTTTAACTCCTTCATAATGACCCATATCTCAAGGCACATAATGAGATCCAACAACAATATGCAAAATGTTCCACTACTAAGTTCTTGTTACTCAATACTTAAATGTAAAAAATTGAGTAGGGAAGCATCTTCCATATTGTTGGTGGGTACCATATGAGTTGGGTAATTATTTTGGTTGCCTACCTTGGGATATGGACCGTTATGGAGAACTTAGGAGTTAAGAAAATGTCTATTATTAGTATGAAAGTTGCTATTCATGGCTCGTGAGAGTTGTATTTGCTAATCTTAGAAGAGCCTCTTCATTTTGGATACATATTTTTTTAACATTTTACTATAGCTTGATCATAAATTATTTTAGGAAACATTTTCAATATTTTGTGCCATTTTTTTTGAATTTGAAGCATATGTATGACAATAGTTTAATAAATTTATTTTAGAGGTAAATATGTGTTATTGGAGCATTGGCAAAGTGAAGTGTGTGTGTGTGTGTGTGTGTGTGTTAGATAAGATCTCCCCTACAAATTCACATCCAAGCTTTCTAAGGAAGATTTTCAAGCATCCAAGCCATCATTTGAAGGAAATCTTCTTCATTATAGCAAACTTCTCTCCCTCATGAAGACAGTAGAGGATACCTCAATCAAGGAGATCCTTCTTTCAAATATATGAATATCAATGTGAATTTCTTTCTTTCTCAAGGCAAGAGTCATCATGCATAACAACATTTGAGATTTGAGTATTTGTAAATCTATGCATTTGTGAAGGGCATCCTTGGTTCTTCTCTATATTTCAAGACCCAACAACTACATACAATTACATTCAAGACAACTTACAAGCATATTCATAGATATTTTGACATCGATTCTGTCTATGAAGGTATAAACATTTATATTTCAGATCTAGCGTCTACTTTACATTATCACACTTTCCTTTCATGCATATTTCATTTCTATTTCAAGGTTGATTCCTCAACCAAGGTTTGACTAAGGAAAACCCCTTCCTACACAACATTTTCTCTCTTTTTATGTGTGCAAGAACATGTGGTGCTCACACCGAGATCATATCTGGGAAGTTTAGGACCTCCCTGACATTTTATGACTGAAAAAAGTTAGAAGTGTAGGGTACAGGTCGACCTAGTCGACCTAGTCCCAAGAATAGGTCAACCTAGTCCACTTATTCCATGAGGTTTGACCCAAAATTTAAATTGGGGACTCTTCTTAATAACTAAGTAGGAAATCTAAAACCCCATAGACTTCCTTTGAGTTTTGGGCTCCAAAATTCTTATGAGAGGTATATAAGCAATCTACCTCTCCTCATTTGGATGACAACATAAAAATAATTCAAGCTTTCCCCTACAAATTCCTATTCAAGTGTTCTAAGGTAGATTTTCAAGCATTCAAAGCATCATTTGAAGGCATTCTTCTCGATTGTAGCAGCTTCTCTACCTCATGAAGGCCAAGAAAGAGGAGACCTCAACTAAGCAAGGCGATCCTTCTTTCAAATACACAAATATCAATGTGAATTACTTTCTTTCTCAAGGCAAGAGTCATCAAGCATAACAACATTGGATATTTGAGGAGTATTTGCAAATCTATGCATTTATGAAGGACATCCTTGATTCTTCTCTACATTTCAAGATCCAACAACTACATACAACTACATTCAAGACAACTATAAGTATCTTCATGGCTATTACGAGATTGAGTTTGTTTATGAAGGTATAAGCATTTATGTTTCAGATCTAGCCTCTGCTTTACATTAGCACACTTTCCTTTCATGATTATTTTATTTCTATTTTGCGGTTGATTCCTCAACTGGGGTTTGGCTGAGGCAAACCCATTTCTACACAATATTTTCTCTCTTTTCTGTGTGCAGGAACATTTGGCACTCGCATTAGGATGAAGTTTAGGACCTTGTCTACAGCCAGCAACTGAAAATAGTCAAAAGTGTAGGGAACGGGTCGACCAAGTCGCCATAGTCCCTTTAGATCCTCTTCAAATTAAAATTACAATTTAGTTGTAGTCTCTGGGCTATGTTTTTGGTTACAAAGTTGATTTGTGTCTACTTTCTATCAGTCTCTGCATTCTGAAACTCACTTTCCCTTCCCTTCTAGCCTTCAATCTTACATTGTCCAATCACATTTACCTAATCAATCCTCAATTACAATGAATGATCATTGCACTCGCTCAATGCTTAAGCCTACTTGAGCCTAGTGGGTCATCTTCCTTCCAATGTAAGCAAGGTTAGTTTGATGTCATATTAGGGAACTGCACTAGAACCCCTTGTTATTGAATTGTAACCAATATTTTATGTTACAATTTGGTGAACCCGATGTATGACATTTCCCTTTCAGTTTGGTGTCTAAATCTTATTTGTATACATTACATTTCATTATGTTTCATCTACAATTATGTCTTAATCACATTTGTCTTGCATAAACTTGATGAATACTTGTATATGCATTGTGTAGACATATATTTCTTTCGTTATCTTGTGCATGAGTTTCATAACTTTGAGTCCTATATATATCATTATGATGAGAAGAAGTCGTAGAATTATCGGTTCCTTTGATCTTGAGTCCTCTATGTTCCCTAGGAATGTTGATGATACCACCATACCTACTAAAGACATCCCCACTATTGTTGGCAATCCCTATTCGTACTCTTCTCATGATTAAGATTAAACCCTAAGAGTCTCTCCTACCGAAGTGCAAAGCCTTCCCCATGATTTAAAAAAAAATGAGGAATGGTTAGGTCAAGAGCATTCTAATAGGGAATCTATCTTCTTAGTAGAAGGAATGAGGAAGTTGATTCATAATGATGAGAATGGTGTTGATTTGTTTCATAGTTTATCCCTTCTTAATAATGATAATGTTAAACCTATCAAAGATTGTGCTTAAGATCTTGGCCTCTCTAATCCTAACACTAGTGTTGAGACTTCTATTCCCATTCCCATTTCATTACCTAGTGTTCCTACATATACTCAACCTCTCATGACTACATCTGTTTCTAACATTAATCCTACACATGTTAGTCTTGGAAGTATCCCTAATCCTATCATTATTCCTCCTACAAGTGTTCCATGTATTTCACAACCATCATCCATACCTACTTACAATAATGTGTCATTTTCATATTCCAATGCTCCTTCCATTTCTCACAATACTCCAAACATTTCACACATGTCCCATACCAATCTTTCCACCAAATCTACTATCAATAGTCTTGCCAAAATTGTGTCCTCCTTGAAACAACAAATTACCTCCATGACTCAATTAAAATTCAATATTCTAACTTGTAACATTGCTAGTCCTTTGTCCTTAGACATCATTTGTGCTATTATTCCTCAATACATGGAAATACCTCACTTGGACACTTATACTGGAAACAATGATCCCTTGACTCATGTCAAAACATTCCAAATATTGTGTAGTGACTTCTCTCGTGATCATAAACTCGCGGGTAAATTATTTACTAGAACATTTAGGGATAAGGCCTTACAATGCTATTGTTCTTTGCCTCCTTATTCTATTGACTCATTTCAAAAAATTTCTAAAGCTTTCATTCACCAATTCCAAAATAACATTGGTCCTAAGATTTATTTGACTGATTTGATGTATTGTAAACAAGACATTAAAGAAAAAATGTCTGATTTTATTAGTAGATTTAAACATTTGCATGCTCATATTTCTTATCATGTGCCTGATATTTATGTTCAACCTCTTTTCATTTCTAATTTACATAAAGGCATTAGAGATAAGATATTTCTTTCTGAATTCACTTCCTTTACTCGATTGTGTGCAGTGCTTCATAATTATCAAATTCAAGTGAGTCAATTTGAGAACTCCAATCCAATGACTCTGGTATGTAAGAGTGATGCCGCGCCCAAAATTTCCAAAAACTTAAAGGCTTCATCAGGATGAACAATTCATCAAACAACATTGATGCACAAGTGGTAACATCTAAAGGTGTGGCTCCTTCATCATATTTTTTAAAACCATCTCTTAATTTTACACCTCTTTTTGAGTCTTTGCATAATGTGATGTTGAACTTGATTAGTGCTAATGTTTTAACACTTCTTCCCATTAGACCAATTTATCCATCCATGAAAACATATAAATCCTTTGATCCAAAATACTTTTTCCAATACCATCATCAACTTGGCCATGATACTAAGAAGTGTTTCTATTTGAAGACCATTGTTCAAGACCTTATGGATTCCAATGCTATAACTGTTAAGGGTGTCAATGATGATGGAAACAAATCCATTTCTCCTCCCAATCAAAACTTGAAAATTTATACCAATCCCTTACCTTCCCATTCTACCAATACAATTGAGTGTACCCATTTCTTACATTCCTCTTCAACTAGTGTTGTTGAGTCTCCTGAACCCATGACTATGAGTAGTGATCATATGTGTACGGAGGTCAACAATGTTTTCAACCTTGTTGATCAATCCAAACCCAAACACAAGCCAAAATATAAACATTGCATTACATTTGATCCTAGGGAGACTCTAGGGCACCCAATGGTCCCCTTTACATTGCTACAAAGATTAATAGTATTCCCTCTCATGGATCCTTTATTGATCCTACTTGCATAGTGAATGTTATAGATGAAGAACATCTTTATAGAAGAATCTTCGATCATGACTCCTATGACAAGTTGGATGTGATGATTAAGACTTTCAATGGATTTTCTTGTCCTACCCATGGTTCCATTACCTTCCCCGTCAAAGTTGGTAAGAAATCCATTACCATTTTTGTCATCCCAACTTCTGATCAGTTTCTAGTTAGGCTTGGCCTTCCTTGGCTCACTTCCATGAAAGATATTGCCTCTCCTATCCATAAATGTTTAAATTTTCCCCATAATGGAGAAATAATCACCATTAACCATAGTCTCTACTAGCCTTTAGCGAGTTGTGGGAACTTTGACCTTGACTTCTTTTGGCCTAACATGCCTCAACCAATTCAACCTTGTCAAGATCATCTCTTTTCATCTTATAAAAAGTTCAAAGCCCAAAATATTTGTGAACTTAGTAGCCCTAAGGATGTCCCATCTCCTTGTCCTAGACTTTGACTCCTTCCCACATATTCCATTCCTTGTATTTATGCTTCAGCTTACCACCTATATCTTACAAATGCCCTACATCTCCTATCTCTCAACTTAGTGAAATTCCTTCCATTCTTCCTCCTAAAGAAGAAAAAGACCCGATGTTGATTGATCCTAATCCAAGCTAAATTTCAAGAAAAACCAAACATAACCGAAGTGCTTGTGATCTTCATCGTAGATGTTGTGCTAGGGCCCGTGAGCTTGCTTCCAAAAAACTTTCCTCCCATAAAATAACTTCTAATGCCTTGATACCCTTTGACCAACCTATTCCCAAGGGAGGAATTTAATCTAAAGAAAATTTAATTTGAAAAAAATATGATAATTTTTTTGTTCGTATCAAAGATTCTATTGCGATTAATTTGGATGGAGAAGATACTCTCGATGAAAATGATTACAATATTTCTAATACAAATGATGTTAATGATAATGATTCTGATGATATGTATGAGGTTATTGAAATCATGAACTATTTGTTAGATTTTTATAATTTTTTTGATTAAGTGAAGAAAGGTTTTGATGGGGCCTCGAAACCCATTACAAAAAGATCACGAAAGATATTCAAACAGAAAAAAGAGAGATGGACCAACACCAACAAAAGGGTTTTAACAACATGCTCCCCCAACCTAGAACAACCACAACATGAAAAGCTCAACATGCCACCTGGAAAGATTACGAATTTCCTTTACCACCTTTCTTATGGGATCAAAGGGTCATGTCAAAAGAGGGCGAAGAACTCTTAGAATTTTTTCCTTTTACAGTAATCCAACCCTCATCCACCATAGCTACTGCACTCTGCGAAGCCAAAGAATCCAACTTAGAGGACCCAACAACGGGGGCACACTGAGAAAAACCAGAGATAGGGCCAATATCCACCAAAGGGATGAGGCCAACAACTTTAAAGGAGAATATTTTCATAAATGTTATCCGTAGATCCTAGTGAAAAACATTACAACTCATCATTAGAGTATGGTCCTTGTGATGGATCCATTTGACATTCTCGATGTTGCACATATTTAATGTTTCTCACCTTCCCTAAACAATAAAGACCAAGATGGGGGGCAGGAAATATGCTTGACCACCTCTTGTACGGTGGATTCTTTTATGTGTTTGCATGTTCTTGTTGCACTTCTCTCGTGATGTGATGCTTCCTATATGATATGTTTAGATATCTTTAGATGACCTTTGTTTCTCTATTGGCACAAGGTGATAATGGAATTGACCTTTTGTGACATTCCACTATTTGTATCTCATTTCTTCTATATATCGTATATACATGTTATGTTGTGCATGTGCCTTTGCATTGTCTAATTGGGGATGATGCAAAATGGTAGCCACCATCTACTCTTTTTGGTCTCTATAATGTTGACCCCAAAAGGATTTTTTTCGTATATCTTATGTGATCTTCCATAGTGCTCGTAGTTCTACTACCTTTGGGGGATGTTGTCAATTCATTTTATCATAATTCTTAATATACATGAGTTATCATTTGATCATACTAACCCTAGAGTTAGTAGATCCCTTTGTGCTATATTTTTGTCATGTGCTTCATTTCCCTTGGTTTGTCCTTGGGAGTATATCATAGTGGAAACATCTTATGGGTGCATGTATGTATGCGTGTGAAATCATGTCGGGTACCTGCAAGCTGCAACACACACTTCAATAGATCCTTACTTGATTAATCAAAACTAAATGCAATAAACAAGGACTAATCCAAATTGACCCATTGCCTTCTAATAGGCAGGAGTATGAGTTTTCTCTTAGGTCATCGCAAAAATTAGTGAGTACACGTGTTCTAAACAAAGGATTTAAAGAGCTATGATGATGATGATCTAAAATGACATGCAAGTTGTTGTAAATCCAAAGCTAATTTAAGAGTATGTTTTAGAGCACCAAATGAGATGTGATTGTTTATTTTAAAGCCCAAAGCCAAGTGTGCTCTAAGTTATGAAGTTTGCATGCTTTGAAACAAACTTAAACATTTGACAAAACTAAACAATTGAAAGTTACGAATGCAAGAATAATTGAATGAAAAAACTGTATAATAATGATAATATAAGTTCTAGGTACTTTGTGAAGGAAAAGAGGTTCTCTTTTATAGAAATCTCTCTCGAATCGACGGTCGAGATTGAAAACAAAGAGTGGACATGATTCGATTTGAGGAAGAACAATCCATGTGCAAAGAAGATGATTGTTCGAGAGAGTCAATTGACTGAACTGTCTGATCAGTTATTTTGGAAACTTCCAAAATCAGTTCTCAGTTAATTGAACTATTTCCAAAATGAGAAATAGACAAGAATAAGTTAACTGAACATAACTAAATAGTTTCCAATGTGAGAATTAGTTAAGTGAAATTGATGACATAATATGCATTTTTAATAATTTAAAAGATTCAAAATGCACATTTTGATTTTATTTAATTAATTTAATTCCTTTTTGAATTTTAATTGACAATTTAGTAATTTATTTAATCAATATATTAGAATATAAATTAAATAATAAACCTAAGGTTTATTTTCCAATGTAATGTAGTTTTAGGAATTAATTAATTAATCAATTATGATGATTAATTAGGACCTAGGGCTCAGGTGAGATCAACTTGAAATTGATTAATTGCCTTGGGTTAGGACTTTAAGATTTATCAAGATTAGGGTTTTCTTGATTAAAGATTGAGTTTGGTGGTCTAGGGTTTTGATGACCATTTTTGGGTCATTACTCTTGCCCCTCTTTGAATTGATGTGCGATCAACATATTGATTCAAAAACCAGTTAGCGATAAGCCGAATAATAGCTTTATTTGAAGCGATGAAACTATTCTTGTTGAGGAAGATTGACTCTGAGCTTGATTAGAGGAAGATCGATCAAAATACATAAAACAAAATACTCAGTTTGATTTGAAGCGATAAAACTGAATATATGTTAGGAAATCTTAAACCTTGTGATTGGTTTGAACGAATAACTATTTTAATTTGAAGCGATAAAACTGATTACCATTAAGAGATTTGATTAACAAGCAAATTGACTTGATTTGAAGCGATAAAGCCAATTTGATCAATGTATCTAGTTTCAATAATGAATAGACCGTATAAGATCGATCTTGTCTGGTTTTGAGTGTATTCACCACTGTATAAGACCATTGATTAGGTTGTCTTTGATTTAAGATGATCTCAAATTGATTTGATGCGATGAAGCTGAGATGTCCCAAGCAACGGGGTCTTGATTGATGATGTGATCACTGGAATGTTGATGTCTTGATCCTGCCCCCTCGGGAGCGAAATTGAAATATGACTAGGTGCCCCAGTGATCAGAATCAATTTGATTGATAATATGATGCAAGAATAAGATGATCTGATTAGCAATAGGTCCCAAGCGGTTAGGACAAAATGTGCACTTGATGGGAGGTCCTGTTGACCAAGGTTGACCAGAATTATGATACATGGATTGCTTAGAAGAAAGTATTAGAGATTTCCATTGGTTTGGAGTCCAGACAGATTGATTGTGCAAGCGGTCAGCTGCACTTGACTGAAAAAGTCAAATGTCAAAAATGACAAGTAAAACGATTTCAGATTTTGATTTTGATCCTGAAAATGGAATCATGAAAGTCGATTTAGCTAGGGGTGTCATTTTCACATCAATCAATGCACAACTAACCACTTGGAAAAAGGAAGATTGATCAATTGGAGCCTCAGATCCTTCACATTAGAGAGAGATAAAGATATTATGCAGATTTTAAAACCATGCAGATGCAGATGCAAAACTAAGATGAATGCAACCTAAGGTGTAGTCACTAAACTTTTAGCTTTGAAAATTTTCATCATCGAGCGTTTTGGGAACATTGGAGTCACTACAATCCTTACTGGTGCCACTGTGACCATAAGAATAAGAATATGACTTTCATCGGATAATATATGGGAAAATAACATAAGCATCAGGGAACCAAAGCCGAGATGACCTGAATGTTGTTTCTAGTTGATGTTGCAAGAGTACACCAGTATCGGGGCATTCAAAGCCGAGATAACCGTGAGTGTAATCTTGCGTAAACAAGCAGAATAATAACAGTCAAGGAGATAGTTCTGACCTCACCTTAGCGTACAATTAAACAAGATCGAGGGACGTGAGACTTTTTCGCCTTAATGCAGGAGCTCTTATCACATACACCCTTATTTATTTGACATTTGCAGGATCATTAGGACCACACCAACAAGCAACAGATAAAGACAAGATTAACAAAAATCAATGAGAACAGAGAACATACAAAGAAAAGTTCAGCATACTTCAGCTAGTTTCAAAGTTTTCGGATGTGTATATCTATGAGGTGTTGAGAAACACCGTCGTGCTTATGAGTGTGAAGTATTTGATTGTTATCGATCATTTGTTTACGTTTGCGTTACTCAATGTGTTTTGAGAAACACAAATGTATCCAAATAGGTAGTGTTAAGAAACACTATTGATTAGGGTGTTGAGAAACACCAGTGTGTCAGTAGAAAATTGTCCAGTAGAAATGACAAGATAAATCACTCTAATTTGGTGTAAAATGTGATCAAAGTGGGGCCCTTTCCCCCTAGTAGAAAACTCAAATTGTGATGACTAACTTGAATCATACTGCAAGGACAAAGCCAAATCGATTGCCCCCTAGACTATGACTCTGGATTGATTTCAAGCTAGGAGGGTTCTCAGAAGAACCAAAGTGTCACGAAAGTGACTGAAAGCTGATGCACAAACTAAAGCCAAAAAAGATTTTTTCCAAGACTGAGTATTGATAGATGGAGCGATGAGTACAAAGAGGCACCTGTTTACTAGGTTTTCACTTACTTGGTAGAGATTCTATTTTTGCTTCCATGGTGCCTATTTACCAGGTTTTCACCAAGGCAATTTTTCGTCTTTTTCAATTTTTATGTATTTTTCCATTTTTACATTCTTTTGATTTTTCCATTTTTTGATTGTTTTGATTTTTCTCTTTTTAAATTTTTTTTTTTTTTGGTTGATTCATCAAGGCGTATGTTTACTAGGTTTTCACCAAGATGATCATTTTTCAAGACTTTGTCCACTTTCAGTCTTTTTTTTTTAGGATCATAAATATGTACATAGTTCTGGTCGCCGAGAATGCCTTAGGTATATAACTTATTCAGACGGAGAGCGTTGATGGGATTCCAGAGGTGTTCTCCTTCAGGTGTGGAGAGTTGATAGGCTATGGAGATGAATGTTGCAGTTATGATATAAGGTGGTGGTACCCTAGATTTTGATAATTTAGAAGTCCTAATCCATTATTAAGAAGCACGTTTCTCCATACTAAAAAATATTGAAGGAAGGAAGCTTTATGACACAAATAAATAGAACTAACTAATCAAAGCCTTAAAAAAATGTTGGAATTTAGACCTTCTACAAAGATGATTTCGATATAGGATAAAGATGGTTGAATTTTAAAAATATAAAATCAAATTTCCTATCTCCAGCAGAAATATTAGCTTTTCACGAGGTGTTTTGGATTTTTGACCAAAGCCAAATCTGAAAGTTAGGTAGTTATTTTTTAGTTAGTTTATTGTTTTTTCAAAATAATT
>MU223462.1:521540-533967 GCA_018584345.1 Thuja plicata
ATCCTTCAAAATATAACATTGACTACCAAAGATTCTGAAGTAACTTACATTGGGTGTATGACCATACCAAAGCTCATAGGGTGTCTTCTTTGTGTCCTTCTTCAATTGTACTCTGTTTAATGTGTATACAACAGTACTAGCAGCTTCCCTCCAGGAAGTTTGAATGATGCTTTTCTCAATCATCAATGTTCTTGCACAATCAACAATTTCTCCTCTCAACAATTCCATTTTGTTGTGGTGTTCTTGGTGCAGAAACCTGTCTTTTAATTCCATGCCCATTGCAATAGTTAGTGAATTCATATGAAGTAAATTCTCCTCCTCTATCTGACCTTAAACATTTCAATTTCTTTTCACTTTGTTTTTCTACCATAGCCTTATACCATTTAAACGTCTTGAATACTTCTGATTTATCTTTTAAAAACATCACTGTCATCATTCTAGAATAATCATCAAAAAAGAGAATAAAATACCTATCTCCATAGTAACTCTTTGTCCTCATGGGTTCACATAGATCTGTATGGACTAATTCTAGAATTGCATTAGATGTATGGGTTTTACTCTTGAAACTAGACTTTGTCATCTTACCTTTTTGACAATTCTTGCACATGATATGCTTGGGCTTACTCATGCTTGGTAAGCCTCTAGCATTCCTTTTGTTGCTTATCTTTATCATATTGTCAAATTTCACATGACACAATCTTTTGTGCCACAACCATATGTCTTCATTTCTAGCCATCAAGCAAGTGGTGTTAATGTCATCAAGATAGAAAAGGTTACCTTTTGTCTTCTCACCAATTCTGATCAACCTTCCTGATTCATTGAAGATCTTTGCCTTCTTATTTTCAAATGCTACTCTATGACCTGAATTGTTTAGCTGAGAAACACTTAAAAAATTATAATTCAATCCTTTTATCCAGTAAGCATTTTCACATTTGATCAGGTTATTCAACATTATAGTTCCTTTTCCTTCACCTGGACAAGGTGTGTCATTACCCATTCTTACTGAACCACCATTATAGTATTCAAAATTCTCAAAATTTTGCTTATCACCGGTTATATGGTGAGTGAAACCACTATCTATGATCTAGACATCATTCTTACTAACCTCAGATATGAGTGCAGTTCCATACCTTTCTCCTTCTTCATCTGAGTCATCCTTCATGGCCACAAATACCATCTCAATGTCTTCTTCAGATTCAGTGTCAGTGTCATCAACTCTGTTCTCAGCTAGGTAAAAAGATTTCTTCTATTTTTCCTTTTAGTCTCGGGTATCTCTCTTGTCAGATTGTCGATTGCTTCGGTAATCTCTGTTACCACCTCTATCAAACTTCTTCTCATATGATCTATCATTACTTCTGTCATCTTTTCTTCTATTTGGACATCTTGCAGCAAAGTGTCCAACCTCTTTACAATTGAAACGTACAAGTGGTAATTTACCTTTGTATTTACCTTTACCTCTCTGCAATCTTCTTTCCATTAGTGCTTTAATCTCATCAAGTCCTTGATCCTAATTATCACTTTCACTATCATTTCTAATAGCATGTCTATGACTTGAATTACTTATCTTTAAAGAAGATATGAATGCAGATTCTATAGATGGTAAGATACTATTATCAAATTTGTTCATCTCAAATGAAATCAGTCTACCAATCAGACTATCTAGAGTAACTGTATTGTTTGCAACTGCTCTCATTTCTTGAATAGCAAAAACTCTAATAGCATATACAGGCAGTAAGGTTCTTAAGATTTTACTTACCACTGTCTCCTCTTCAAGTGTACCTCCAACTCTGTGGATATAATTGACTACCTCTTTGATTCTGCAGATATACTGAGTGATATTTTCTCCTTCTTTCATCCTTAGGTCATCAAACCTCCCTCTTAGGCTTTCTACCTTTTCTCTTAGTACATTAGCATCTCCTCCATGTACCAACTTCAAATTATCCCACATTTTCTTATCAGAGGTGCATGTTTTGACATCTTCAAACTTAGCATCAGAGAGTGATGATGCAAGTTCTATCATCATGCAATTATGCTCATGCTTTACTCTTAATTGCTCAAGAGTGTGAGGTCCTATAGGCAACACATATTCAGTATCTAAGTATTGAACAATATCATTTCCAATACCTGATAGGTGGAGTCTTATTTTGCTTTGCCATGATGCAAAGTTGTCTTTATTCAACTTGGGCACATCTCGTCTGTTCATCTTGTGATCTTTTACTTGAGTTTTTAAACTCACTTTCTAAGCACACAAGCTTTGATACCAATTGTTTTTAATAACTGAGAGGGGGGGGGGGGGTGAATTAGTGGCCTAAATTTTTTTCCAATAATCAACCCAAAAACTTAGTACCACTATATTAAGCCTCTAGTTATCTTTATTCCTATAAGATGAATGCCTCCAAATATGTTTATCAAATTACTATTGCTCGAAATGCTTTGTTAAACCTTCTTCTGTATGTTTATTGAATAGCAAGATGTTAAATTACTGAAAAACAATAAATTACTTAGAGTATACCAATCAATCCAGTTAAGCTATGTGTAATAAAAAACACTAAAGTAATGACTCATAAACACATTGACACATGAATTTTTAACGTGGAAACCATGTTAAGGGAAAAACCACTTGGGACCGGTAACCCAAAATTTTCACTCTTCTAAAGTGAGCTCAATGAAGAGCTAACCCTATTAAAGGTTAAAAACACACTATTAGGTGTGACCTTGTTAGAGGATTTAAAAGTTTAGTCTATCACTTGATATCAGGCATCTCTATGCTACCTTCCTTGATCAAAAACACACTTGGCTTGTCAATAGGTATCTGACATCTCATGCTATCTTCATGATCAAAATCTTTGATACTCCTATGGATGTATCTCAATATTGAAGGGATCTTTAAATCCTGATCGGCTAAGAGACTTTCTGTAACAATGGTTAAACTAAAACAATATGATCTATTCACATATACAACTTATACTTGCTGATTTTTAGATATATTGTAAGCTCATAAAACTTAATCTAATCAATATGTCCTTTTAATACCTTTGCTCCACTTTTTGTTCTGCTCAGTGATGCTATGCTCTGTTGCTCGGTGTGTACAAAAATATTTAGGTCTTTCCTCAACTTGATTGATAAGGACTGTATGAAGTTGTTCTTCATCAGTTTCTCTCTAGCATCCTCTTTTTCATTCACTCCCCTTAATTTGTAATGAATTAAGTTTGTCTCTTAAATAGACATGATATTACCATTTCTTAGGTTCTTGATTTTCTTGATCTTGGTGTGATCCACAATCTTAGCCAATTAGATTTAAAGAAAAACTCCTGTTTTATCTCACAAAGATCTTGCCAACTGGACAAAACAACTTAAAATCCTTTACTTATGTCTGGCTTTATCTTGTCGATGAAAACAATGATAACTACTAGTTAAGTCTATATTTAGCTCCGCCAGCTAGATATTTTATCATTTCTGAACTTCATTTATTGTTGGTGTTCTAACTCTTTGATAGCTTCAGTTATTTCGGGCTTGTTTGTCCGCCAGGTTACATTGTGTTTCTAGCCATCAGGTATGCTTGTGATTCTTCTCATCGGTGTTCTTGCTCGGGCATCACTATGAATTGAATTTTGGTGATCTCTTTTCATCGGTTTCCATTGACCGTTGGTGTTTGAAGTCACATAGTGAATTCTTGTCTTTTATGCATTACTAAAAGCACAATCTTTTTCTCTCTGATTCTCTGAAGTCTTTGATACTTTGATTATAACCAATTTAGATTATATCAAGTTGACATTAATTACAATACAATCCATTAACTAATTTAATGTCTTGCATTATCCTTCTGCATTTTGGTGATCAACTTATGACCTTAAAACATTCAATCAATTACATGTCATCATTATGTGTCCTTGGACCTGCTGAAATGTGACGCAGGTAAAATATTTTTTGAAGTCATCAACCATTCTGTCATAAGGCATAAGTTTATCATCCTTAGTTTGGTAAAAATCGTTAGTTTGGTTGATGATGAGCTGGGATTCACCATAGATGTGTAACTCAGATATGTTCCATTCGATAGCTAGTTTCATTCCATTGACCAAGGCTTCATATTCAACAATGTTATTTGTACAAGGGAACACCAACATGTATGCCTTTGGTATGGAATATCTCTAAGGTGTGATGAATAGGACACCTACACCTGAACCCAGTTGTGTAAAAGATCCATCAAAGAACATTTTCCAAGACCTTTGCGTTATGTGCAGAATAGAGCCGTCTAGAAATTTAACATTGATGGGGAGATCATCCTGTAATGGAGCATCCACATTTTGATTTTCTATAGCCTTTCCTTTGATTTATTTGCACTCAACATATTTGATGTCAAACTCGCAGAGGAGCATGACCCATTTTGCTAGCCTTCCAATTAAAGTTGCTCTACTCAAATGATATTTTAATGGATCCATCTTTCCAACCAGCTTTGTAGAATAAGCTAACATGTAATGTCTTAGCTTCTAAGACACAAATACAACAATGAGACAAGATTTCTCTATCACTGAATAGTTCATATCATACGAGACTAAGGTTCTACTGATGTAGTAGATGGATCGCTCTTTCTTATTTTCATCTTCATGTGCCAGGAGTGCCCCTAGTGATGTTGTCGTGTCAGAGATATACAGGATCAGTGGTTTTCCCAGTGTAGGAGGTATTAATACTGACAGGTTAGCTAGGTATACTTTGATTTGATCAAAGTTCTTTTTAAAATCTTTATCCCATTGATATGTGACACCCTTACACAAAGTTTTTGTGAATGGTTGTGACTTGTCTGCCAATTGTGAGATAAATATCCTGATAGACTGAATTCTCCCTTGCAGTGTCCTCATCTAACTGGTGTTCTTAGGTGGAAACATCTCTAAGATTGCTTGTACCTTTATAGGGTCTACCTCGATTCCTTTCACTGAGATAATGTATCCCAATAATTTTCTAGAGGTTACACCGAATGCACACTTATTTTGGTTTAGTTTGAGTTTGAACTACTCCTTTCTATCGAGAAATTTTCCCAAGTCATGTAAGTGCATAGATCTTTCCATGGTTTTGAAAAGTGTATCATCCACATAATCTTCTACATTTTTATGCATCATTTCATTAAATATTGTCGTGACAACCCGTTGACAAGTAGCACCTGTATTTTTTAGTCCAAAGGTCATAACATTCCAACAGAAAATGCCCTAAGCACATGTGAAGGCCATATTTTCTTGATCTTCTGGAGGAATCTTGATTTGATTATACCTAGAGAAACCATCCATGGGAGAGTACATTTTGTACCCAACTGTCATATCCATAATCATATCAATGTTTGGCGAAGGAAATTCATCCTTCTGAAAAGCCTTGTTAAGATCCTTGAAGTCAGTATAGACTCAGATAGATTTGTCTGGTTGAAATCCATTCTACATAATCAATAGCTCTAATGAACCCAACTTTGAGTAGTTTTTCCCGTTCTACCTTTATCAACAAAATAACATGAGGGTGTATTTTTTGGAGCTTCTATTTCACTAGTTTGACACCTGGTGCAATAGAGAGATGGTGCATAATCAGATCTGGATCTAAACTAGGCATGTCTGAGTAACTCCATGCAAAGTTGATTTTTTCCTCTTTAAAGAACTCAGTGAATTATTTGAGCTCTTTTGTTGATAATGTCTGTGCTACATGAATGATGTGCAGATGCTTTGTTGTCTCAATATTTATAGACTACGTTGGTTCGATCAGTAGTAATGACTATTCTTGGAAGTGACAAGGCAGGATATCAAGTACTTCATCCTTTGGAACCTTTGAGAGGTTTTCACCATTAGATACATCTTTTATTTTTACTATTTTGTGTTCTGAAACCACCACAATGTGGTTTTCACCTGTAGATGTCTTTTTCTTTTTCATTTTAATTTTGTGACTAAGGCACTTGATACCCGCTTCAGTCATATTCATGCTAGGTTCACTGGTGGAAGAAGTTACTGGTTCAACAACATTTAGGTAGCAAGATAGTGCGTACTCATTGGGGAATGTAGGGATATTTACAGGTTGTGTTTGCAGGCCCTAGTCAATGAGTTTAGGATGTATAAGTGGAAATGGATTGATAGGTTCAAGGGTATTCACAATATGTTCATCATAAACTTGGACCATTAAATAGAGACCTAAATTGATACCCTGTATAGATGCGTTTAAATGAGTAAGAGCCCTAACAACATTGTTAAAGCCCATGTCAGGGATTAGAGGTCTTAACTCATCAGACCTAGACCCTAACCCTTCACCTACCTTGAATAGAGTTATGTATTGTTATACGGTATCCACCTCCTTGTCTTGAGTTCCTTCCGACAAAATATCAAACTTATACTCATGAGAATTTGTTTCAGCATAGTTTACCATATCTAGGATGTGAATGAAGTCCACCTGTGGCCCCCAGTTTGGGTGAGTCCTACCTAAGAACTCTTCTATGGTCAAATTCCCATCTTTTGTATTAGGATCTTGTTTAGATGTGGTGGTCTCTGACTGATAAAAAACCATTGGCAATTCCTCTAAAACACACTCTTCAATAGTGTTGATCCGTGGTGTTTGTTTTTCTTGTGCAAAGAGGAGAGACATGATATTCAAAGGAATAGGACAAGGATACCCATCTTCATCATCAGACTCATCCCACTTGCAAGTGGGTATGTCAGTACTTTGTTCTGCTGTGTTCTGCTCTTCTTCATCTAGACGGACTTGATGTCTCTTTTCTTTATCTAGACAATTTTTGGCTTTTTGTGGTTTCTTTGATAAAAAACCTAGGCCGGTCATATCCCTAGACCGTCAGAATTCAACAGAGATGGGTTCGAGGAGTCCATTTTGGTCACATCTGAGGGGTCCTTTTCCTGAATAACCCATTTGTCGAGCTAGTTCATACCCCTCTCCATATGTCTCTGGGGATATTTCACATTGTTTTACTTTATTGTTTTCAAGCTCCCTATATAGCCATTCCAAAATGGCTTTTTATTCTTTCTCATCTTCTAATGGTATGTCTGCTTTAATAAAATCACCATCATAGATTGCTTGAGATGGTGTTGGTTTCATCTCTTCTGAAGGTCTCCCGTAGGACCTAGGTGATGTGGGAAGAGATGTGATTGATATGATGGGTTCCACTATGTATCTACCCATACCAGTGTCATTTATTTTCATCTTCTTTTATATTTATTTCATTAAGTCAATGGTTGAGTTTGGAGTTGAAGCCTCTCTGTTATGTGGGATGAGAGTATCTGCTTCCTGACGTAGTGCGTTACATGTGTAGCTAGTGTCTGCAGGAATCTTGACTTTGACACTGTTGAATGTAAACTTGATGCACTGATGGTAGATGGATGAGACAACTTGAATTTCATGAATCCAGGGTCTGCCCAACAATGTTGTAAGCTAATGGAAGATCTAGCACCTAGAAAGTCACATCCCTCTCCACAAGACCCACTTTGCTGGGGAGAGTTATGAGACCTTTGGAAGATCTCTCTTGTTCATCATATACCTTTATAGTAAGTTTCTTCTTTGGATCAATGTCATATTCTAAAAATCCTAGTTTTTCAATTAGCTTGTATGTACATATGTTTAGCCCTGTGCCTCTATCTATCAAGACTCGTTTGACGCGATGCTTATTGACCATGGCCTTAATGTGCAAGGGAAGATTATGAAGATGACTTAAGGAGTTATCATCTTCTTCCAAAAATGATAGGTAGTGTGGTGAAGTCAAATGAGCCACCATAGATTGAAACCGATCCAGATCCAAGTCTTTAGGGACATTGGAGGTTGGTAATGCTTTATCTAAGATTTCTCTGTGAGTCATAGAAATATTGAGCAATTCAAAGATCAAAATCTGGGCGTTTGTTCTTTTTAATTTCTCGACGATACTATAGTCCGCAACATGGGACAAAACCATTTTTTAGCCTGTGACATCTTGGAGGTACTCATGGCTAGTTGTTTGTTGGTTGGCACCCACTATTTAGATGTTGTTGGTTGGTTTTGAGATGAGGAGGAGTTGAAATATCCCCCTTTCCCAAGGTGACCTTTTCTTGCACTCGGGTCACAACCTTGGCTCTTCTAGATTCTTTCTTATCATTTTTGACAATAATGACATTACCGTACTCAGGAGAGACTAGTTCAACCATGTGGATGACCTTATCATCCTGGGTGCTATACGTATGACTGATCCTAGCACCCTGTTTAGAAGTTTCCACTTTATCATATTCAAGTAAGGGATTCTTGAATGCCTTATGATCATCATTCTTAGCATGGTTGTCAACTGTGATTGTTTCATTATCAATGAGGTCTTGGATCTCATGTTTTAACCTCATATAGTTCTCCATTGTATATCCTTTATTTTTTTGGTATGCATAGTAATCATTGTCTCTCCACTATTTTGGTTTTATCTCCGGTTCATATGGCTTGGAGTTATCTGACAACGTGATCAAATTTTTTGCCAGTAGAGTCTTTAGAGATAATTCGTAAGATTATCTGAAAGGATCAAAGTCCCTCTTGTGTTTAAACCTAGGTTTTTCTTTCACGAGGTTACTAACCCCTTTGGAGGGTGACTTTGTGGTGTTTTTAGCAGCTTTTAGGGCTTTGGATCCACTCGTTAAGTTGAAGACTGCTGGTTTGGATTTAAGAGTGACGTTGCTTACTACCCCATCATTCACCACATGTTTGTTCTTATTCTGGTATTTGGTCTTATCTTTAGGACTGGAATTGACTTTGGAATCCTTAGAAAGGGTAACCTCACGCTACTTGACAAGCGCTGTTTCTATCCTTAGTGCACTCTTCACAAGTTGTTCAAAAGTGGAGAGGTCTTGCATTTGAAGGGGATAGTTGCACTCTTCAAGTAGCTCATTAGTAAATATATCCATCTTTTCAGACTCATGAATGAGTCGTGGATATCTAGAAAATACTCTTCTCCATCGCTGAAGAAAAGTCATGAATGATTCTCTTGTTTGCTGTTGAATGTTGCATAACTAGATCATAGACACGAGATGTTGTATGTTATATGAATACTATTGTAAAAACAAATTCACCAGTTCATAAAAAGTTTTGATCCCACTGGGTAACTTTGAAAACCACTCCGTAGCTTGACCACCTAAACTTCAGGGAAAGAGATGCATGATATATGTCTGCTTGTGCATAAACTCTATACATAGGGCACAAAACTCCTGAATGTGATCTTGTGGTTCAGAATGACCACTATACTTGTCAAATATAGGGATTTCTACTCCATGTGGAAATGGAGGTAAGTGTAAGTCCTTGTCGAAAGGAAATGGAAAAATGGTGTCCATAGAGAATTTTTTCGTTGGTTTCTCTTTTTCCTGTTTCATTTCTTGCATCTCTATTTGTAGAGCTTGGATTTGTTTGGTCAAAAGTGTCATAGGAGTTTCCTCCTCTCTAGAAATGATATCTTCCACTCTATAATGGGAGGGAAGTTGGGATCCTTGTTGAGATAGTTCTAAGAAGTATTTCTCTTTATCTCTGTTCATGATAACCTTCATTACCTTGAGGAATGATTGGTCTTGTAGACATTTTGTTAACTTCTTCCTCAAAATCTTTAGGATCATTAAAATCTGGTGGAATTTCAACGTCATGATTATTTTCCCCAGACATTGTTGGTTCTGGTTGTCTGTCACCAGGAGGGACTGACTCGTGTGTAGTGTTTAGCTGTTCCTCAAACAAAAGATTTTCCATAAATGGGGAACAATGTCCTTCTATGTAGAGTGCTCTCTAAAAGAAATCCTAGTCTGTAGAAGCATTAATCAGTCAATTTACCTAACCAGTGCTGAGGTGATATCTAAAGTGCTGACTAAGTCCAAGACCAGAAAGACAAAGAGATAATGTCCAACTGAGAGGTAGATAGCAATGACTCTGATCTTGAGTCAAGGTTAACGAACCTTCTCTCGTAACTCAAGATAAGGACAACACAGACAAAGATGATTAAGTTGAAACAAATAACAGGTCACTTGGACTAACACAACAGAATCATACCTCGAGATAGAAAACGGGTCAGACTATCGACAAATTTCAGTCAAAGACAAACTAGTAGTAATGTTGTAAAAGCAAAGATTTGAGAAAATTTGGACATAACCATCATTGCAGAAATAGAACTAGACAAAAAAAAGACCAAATTCCCAAAGTTTTGACATGGGATACAGAGTTCCCGTATGAGCATATACTATGTTCAATACTAGTAACACACTGATCTCATACGAGAGTCAGTATCATACAAAAAAATGACCCACTCTCGTATGAGCATTGGGTCGACTTGATATGAGTAACAGGTCTCTATGATACAAGAAACTACTAAGGATGATCCTGACTTATATGCGCTAGGATACAAACTCGTACGAGAATGTGTGATTTTACACCTAAAAAGTATTTTTTTTAATCGTTGATCATTTTGTTGTTTGTTTGTATTTTCACTCACATCAGACACATCATGAAAGAGCTTAATAGAATCAATCAAAACAAACAAACCCTATGCCTAGGTGGCTAGAAAATAAAATACTTGTTTGAATCCTCTTACAATAAAATTCCCATTCAAGTCGGACACCTAGAAGCTTGGCAGCACTGGCTCCCCTCCACAACACACACTTCTTGGGCCTACCAAGCTTCAAATTTTTGAAGATCCATAGATCCTGATAAATTTAATGTCTCAGCAAGAGGGGTACATGAGAGATTTCTTAGGCATGCACGTCTCACAACGACCATATCAAAAATTAGAAAGGATTTTGGCCACTATTCTAAAAAGGGTTTTAGTAAGGATCTTTGTTTAAGTGTATCCTCTATGTCTGCGCAAGCGCAATTAGGATGCTAACCCCACAAAGCACCTTAGCACCAAAAGTCACGTTACATGATTGAGACTCATAGGTCCTACTATGTGTTAGGTGAGAGCTGAATATAAGCTTAAATGCCACTTATATTCCGAGGCTTTGGTATCAAGGAAGAGTTTTATAATAGCGAGTTCAAGTAGCTTGGCGTTAGATCAATCTCACTAGGAGCATTCTCCAAGGGTGATTACTTTTTCCCACTTGGACAAGCCCTCTAAAGTTGCAGATCTCAAACGGAAAATGACAAAAATGTTTTTGGATTTTTGATCTTCCCTGAAAGGGTGAGAGCATAATCTCCTGACACTATTTCCATTCCTAAAACACCAAGAAAAAGTTCATTTTAAGATGTCTTGCAAGTGGGTTCCTAGTTGAAAAAAAACAAGAAAGTAAATGCAAAGATAGAAATGAAAGTGTTTGGTTGATCTATGAACACGACAACTTGCATGACAAAATGTTAGTAGTTTGTGTATTGTCTTCATTCAAACATCCTAAAAACCATTGTTAAGATGTAAGCATGAGAAATGATCACCAAATCCGACAAAAACAACAAAAAAAATCAAGATTAGCAAGAAAATGAAGTGATATGCTACTTTTAAGAATTGAAGTACAATGACTTGTAAAAGTTACACAGTAACCCCATACGTGTATCTATATATTTCCATACAAGTTTCTAGTAAAAATTGCAAAAACTTGTATGGTTTAGTACCAATACTCATACGAGTTTCTGATACTTGTACTGTGGACAAAATGATGACATTATTTTGCCATTAGTATACTTAGAGGAAAAACACAGACAAAAAGCATTACCGGCAGACAACAGGCATCACCGGCGAACCATAAGCAGTACTCGTGAAATGCAAGCATACCCGACAACACAAAGAATTTTTGAGAAAAAATGCTAAGTATAAATGTGACAAGCTTCACCGGCGAACATAAGCATTAGCGGTGAACACAAGCATTACCGGTGAACTCAGCTAGCATTACCGGAAACATAGTTTCTAGAATCAACCCAACAGGAATAGATAAGCATAGCCGATGACATGTTCAAGAAGGAACACCGACAATCAAGAAAACTGACCATCAGAACCGACAGACAAATCAAGAACTTGCAAATTGTGGATCTGAGTTTTACACGTCGATTAAAGCAATGTAAATCTATTTATAGAGTTTTATTTTTGTTTTAAATCATATTAGATGGTCATGCATGCTTTATGTAAATGCTTTAACGCATCCTAACGGATCTAAATTATAGCTAACAACAGATCAAGATCAAGTTGTATATCTTGAATCTAGAGTTAACGTGTAAATGCATGAATCAAGAATTGAGCCTAGATTAGTATAAATAGATGTTCGCACTCAATTGTGAGTACATGAATTCTTAATAATTGATAGCCACGAAGAGCATCTAAGGAGCAAAAGGCAGAATTCATGCAAAGAGCAGAAACATAATACTTCAGTTAACAAGAACACACAGAGGCTACCGACGAGCAGATAAAGGTAATACTCAATCATGGAAGGATGATTAACAGTATTTTTGGAGCTTCATAGGATCTGTTTTATCAGCAATTGAAGATTGCATT
>MU223462.1:548715-561132 GCA_018584345.1 Thuja plicata
CCTGCACAATGTATTATCTTCAACACAACGGTTACAACACACTTGCAATGCAAGTTCTTTCAGGAGACAATCGACACACATAGACAAATCCAGTAGCACCAGATTATACCAACAATACACTCTTTTTTGTATCCTTGTTTGTAACCCTAAAAATGCTTATATCATGCACTTTCCTTTTTAGGGCAACTTCCAAAGATAGCTGCATTAGGGTTTTACCATTCTCTGAGAAAATAGGAACCCCGAACCCTACGATTGTGGAAGAGTGTAAAGTACTCAACTTTATCAGTTGCCACATGTCTTGCATGTCTTCACCTGTCATTGAAATCTCCTAGAAATAGGTCTTACGTGTCGTAGGAATCCGTCATAACCATTTTAGCCATGATCTCCTTACACACCATTCAAGATGCTGACACATCAACATGCCAACTAGACATGTACACTTACACTTTATTACATTATTTGCAAGAAAATACATTTTACAAAACAAATAATAAGAATAGGAATTATCCAAGGTTGAGACAACTTATTCCTAACACTAATATCTTTTAACAGGGATACTATACTCTCAGTACATTATTTTTGGGTGTTAATTCCCACCAAGGTTTTACCTTTAACATGGTTTCCTCGACAACAAATATTGTGTTATGGTGTTGGCATTTACTGTGTTATCATTTACATTTGTAGATTTAGTTTATAAAGTATAAAGTTTAATAATCTAGATTACAACTGATTCACCCCTCCTCTCTGTTGTCTTGTGGATTGTTATTCCTAACAATTGGTATCATAGCACTTGGTCCTTAGAGAGAAAGTTTAACAGCTTGAGGTGATCTTGAAGATGACTTACTACAGGAAGGATAGTCCAAAGTTTGATCCTAAAAACTTTGACACTTGGAAGAACAAGATGAGAACACATTTGCTATGTTTGGAAATTGATGACTGGATGATAACAAAGAAGAAGGAAAAGGTAGCGACTAATGATGAATTAGAGAAAGCCACTAAAGTTCAAAAGAAGCTATTCTCATGCAATATGGTTGCAAGGGAATCCTTAATCAACACACTATCATAAGGAGAATTTCCAAAATTAAAGGACTTGGACTCTGCACATGAAATCTGGACAAGACTGGAAGCACTATATGTTGGAGACAAGTTTACAAAGAAAGTAAAGTTACAGAAGTAGAAGACAAAGATGGAATCACTGAATATGAGAGAGGATGAGAACATCAAAGCATATGCACAGAGAATTACTGAGGTAGTTACTGGTATTATGAACTTTGGAGGAACTTACAGTGAGGAAGAAGTGATTGCAAAGATACTCAGATCTTTGACACCTGCATATAGAACCAAGGTTCAGGCTATAGAGGAGATCATACCTTTGACACCGAACTTCACCAGAGAGATGTTGATTGGCAAGCTAACTACATTTGAATCCGTAGAATTGGGAGATGCTTTACCTAAGGTTGAGTAAGCATTCAAAGAAACTATCCACAAAAGAAAAAGAATCTTACCTAGAAATGTAAGCACGAGCAGTAATGACCTAAGAGAAGAACTTGGAGCCTATGCTGATCAATGGGAACAAATACATGAAGAAGAAAGAAAGCTAGATGAAATCATTGCACTGATTGCAAGAAGAGAAAAGAGAGGTAAGGGTAAGTTTGAGGGCAAATTACCTTTGAAATGTTTTTCATGTAGCAAGATCGGTCATTTTGAATCTAGATGTCCTACAAGAATTCCAAAGCACAAACCTAAGTTTTTCAAGTCTAATTTCTCAAAGGATAAGGATTTTTATTATGCTAGTGAAGGTATATATGATGATGAAGATGGTGACTATGATGAAATTGGATTTATTTCTATTAAAGATGATGAACCTATGCATGAAGAAAAAGCATTAGTATCCCGAGTTGAAAATAAATACGAATGGGTCATAGATATAGGTTGTTCACATCATATGATTGGAGATTAAAATAAGTTTGTGAGTTTGAAAAGACATGATGGTGGTGTTGTTAGATTTGGTGACAATACTCCTAAACTTATTATTGTAATTGGATCTATTTCCTTGGATGGAAAGACTAACACTGACAATGTATTACTTGTTGAAGGACTTAAGAACAATTTGTTGAGTGTTGGACATCTAGTGGACAAGGGTTATCAATTGAACTTCATAAATGGAAAATGTTCTATTGAGAGTAAAAAAGGAGACTTGATAGCATCTGGTACTAAATCCAGAGGTAATGTATTTGAATTGAACACATCTAAAGATTCATGTTTATTGCAAAGGTTGATGACAGTTGGTTATGGCACAAAAGATTCTCTCATGTTAATTTTTATAACATTGTGAAGGCAAGTATGAAAAAAGCTGTAAGAGATCTACCTAGAATTGTAAATCCATCTAACACTATGTGTAGAGAATGTGTTATGGGGAAACAAACTAGAAGCGCTTTAAAGAGAAAAGCCTATTCAAGAAAAGGGAAGTTGGATCTGGTGCATACATATCCAATTGGTCCTACAAGAACAAGATCATACTATGGTGAAAGGTATTTTATACTTTTTGTTGATGAGTTTTCTAGAATGATGTGGGTTACATATTTGAGAGAGAAATCTGAAGCATTTGACAAGTTCAAGTTATTCAAGGCAAAATTTGAGAATGAATCTGGTTTAAAGATGAAATGTTTGAGATCAAATAGAGGAGGAGAGTTTACATCAAAACAATTTAATACATACTGTGAAGAAAATGGAATACATAGACAAACTTCAGCTCCTAGAACTCCACAAAAGAATATGATAGCAGAGCGAAGAAACAAAACCATACTATATGCTACAAGGACTATGTTGCTAGAAGGAAATGTGTCACATGTTCATTGGAGAGAAGAAGTTGGCACTTCTGTGTACACATTGAACAATATTCAAATCAAAGAAGGTACAAATAAAACTCCTTATGAATTATGGTTTGATCATGCACCTACTGTGAAATATTTTAGAATATTTGGTAGTAAATGTTATATTAAGAGAGATGATGAGATAGGCAAGTTTGATGCTAGAAGTGATGAAGGAATATTTCTTGGTTATTCCACTAAGAGTAAAGCATATAAATGTTTCAATCTAAGACTAAGGAAACTGATTGAAAGCGCCAATGTAAGGATATATGAAAAATTTCAAATTCAGAAAAGAATGTATGATTGTGGTCAGATAACAGAAACAAGAGAAGTTGCTGCTGAACCTGAAGGACCCTCGATGATCGAAAATGGGATTGAAGAAGATGAATAGGTTGAAGCTACTAAAACATTGAAGACACCAAGGTATGTCAAGAAAAACCATCCTAAAGATCAAATTATTGGTGATGCAAGCAAAGGAATGATGACTAGATCTAGAGTTAGAGATGAGATTTGTTTGATTTCTCAAGTTGAACCAAAAACTATCGATGAAGCATGTAGAGATAAATCTTGGACTAAAGCCATGGAAGAAGAACTAGAACAGATAAATAAAAACAATACTTGGGAACTGGTTCCAAGACCTAAGAACAAAAAGGTGATTGGCACTAAGTGGGTTTTCAAAAACAAGATGGATGAGCAAGGCACATTGGTAAGAAACAAGACTAGACTGGTATGTAAAGGCTACTCACAACAAGAAGGCATAGACTATGAAGAAACATTTGCACTTATTTCTAGATTGGAAGCTGTGAGACTATTCCTTGCTTATGCTTCATATAAAGACTTCAAAGTGTATCAGATGGATGTGAATTCAAAATTCTTGAATGGTGATCTAGAAGAAGAAGTGTACATTGAGCAACCTGATGGTTTTCCTTTGAAAGATGATGAAAACATGGTTTGCAGACTGAAGAAGACACTGTATGGATTGAAACAAGTACCGAGGGAATGGTATGCAAGACTGGATAAGCATCTACTTCATCTTGGTTTCAGAAAAGGTAATGCAAATAGTAATTTGTATTTAAGAACTGATGAAAATGGAATCTTAATTATAGAAGTTTTTGTTGATGATATCATTTTTTGAGGCAATGATAAAATGAGCAAGAAGTTTGCTAAAGAAATGGAGAATGAGTTTGAAATGTCAATGATTGGTGAGATGAAATTTTTTCTTGGTTTGCAAATTAATCAGAGTAAGAATGGAAATTTTATATCTCAGACCAAGTATCTTAAGGAAATGTTGAAGAAATTTGGAATGGAAGATTGTAAACTTGTTGGTACACCCATGGTAACAGGGAATAAACTGACTAAAAGTGATGAGACTTAAAGTGTTGGGTAGACTAAGTACAGATCAATGATTGGAGGTCTACAATATATAACACACACTAGACCAAATATTACCAATGCAGTTGGAATTGTGACTAGATATCAGGAAAATCCTAAAGAGACACATTTTGCTGTTGTGAAAAGAATTTTCAGATATTTGAAAGGAACAATAGAATATGGATTATGGTATGAAAAATCTAATGATTTTACATTGCAGGCTTTTACTGATGCTGATTGGGCAGGTAATGTGGATGATAGGAAGAGTAGAAGTGTTTGTTGCATTTTTCCTTGGAAAAAGGCTGGTTTCTTGGTTGAGAAAGAAGAAGAACTGTATTTCTCAATCTACTCCTGAGTCAGAGTATGTTGCTACTGCAATAAACTGTACACAAGTTGTTTGGATGAAACAAATATTGAAGGACATTGGAATAATTTTCAAAGAACTAGTGATTATCCATTGTGATAACACCAGCACAGTGAATATGACAAATAATCCTATAATGCAATCAAAGACTAAACATATTTCCATCAGGTATCATTTATTGAGGGAGAAGGTAGCAAATAGAGAGATTAAACTGGAGTATATTAGCACCAAGGAACAGATAGCAGATATATTTACTAAACCTTTGCCAAAAGATACTTTTGAATATCTCAGAGGCATGCTTGGGGTAATGGCCCCTCCCAGTGAAAACTAAATGATGCAGATGTGCATCAGTCTAGTAGATCTCAGAGCTATAACATTCTCTAGACTTGATGTATGGATCTACTCCTTAGGGGGAGTGATCACAGAAGAATACTATGGAGTATATTTGGGTGATCTTGCATCTAGCTAATTGGACATGAAGATTTGAAAAAGCTACATCTTATAGAAGACTACATATGATTTATGGCACCCTTTTCCATTGCTGCCAAAGGGGGAATAAATGTATGTGAAAATCCCTACTATTTTGGGGAGATTTGTGTTGAGGATATTGAGAAGATTGTATTGAGAGAGAGTACTTTTGGGTTGATACATATGGATTTTTTCATATGTTTCCATCAATGACAAAGGGGGAGATTGTTGGATGATATCAATTTTGGTTACCAATCATGCTGTTGATATTCATGTTTTTTCACTGATGTCAACATGTATTTCTATGGAGGAGACAGACTGGCTACTTAACTAGAAGGAGTGTACAAACACTGTACGGATGATTCAGAATGATCAAAGTTGGATTTATGCAGAAGGATGTTTGATGACCTTATTCCTAAGGTCTCTTAACTTTATGTTACCTACCGTGGATGTTACAGTTGATTTAGTGAAGACTAATTTTCTGGATTGTAACTATGATTCTGGACAGAGTGGGTCTCTGTGTTTCAGGTATATCTTTTTGGCGAAGATATTTCAAAACTTGTGAGCTTACTGATGGATAACTGACATATGATAGAGTAATGGGTTGAGTTGGATTTTTTATTGTATACTGATGACATCAGCTGTGGTGTTTATTCTGGAGAAGACCTATTTCTTGGCCGACTTCAGACATGTAGCATGTGAAATTAATTGTGAACATGAATTACAGACCTGGAAGTATATGTAATGGATTGTAAATGTTGTATACTTGTTATAGATACCGTGTGTATCTTAGCAAGGGGCTATGTAATTATTTGTATGATGGAAAGCCTTAATTGGCTGACCTAGTTAACTATGTATTAGGAAAGCTTAACTGGCTGACCTAATGAATTATTGTAAGAGGGTATATATGAAAGATAAATTATTGTGGAGAATTGTGATAGAGAAAGAAAAAGAAAGAGAAGTGTGGAAGCTGCAAAGCTTCTTGAATGCCAGATAGAAGTAGAGTTGATAATTCATTGGAACTGATCAAGAAAAGACAGTTGCTATCAGACAGTTCACTGGAATGTGTATTTTCATTATACACTTGATTTAGATTGTGAATCCTTATGGGTGAATTTAACCTTCTTTGGGCAGTGTGCCTTGGGAGTGAGTCTACTATCTTCTTTGACTCCTAACAGGGTCTGTCTCCTAACAGAGACTGTGTACTATAATGTTGTAATAAGCTCCTAATAGGGCTAATATCTTTTAACAGGGATACTATACTCTCAATACATTATTTGTGGGTGTTAATTCCTACGGGGGTTTTACCTTTAACATGGTTTCCTCGACAACAAATATTGTGTTATGGTGTTGGCATTTACTTTTTTATCATTTACATTTGCAGATTTAGTTTATAAAGTATAAAGTTTAGTAATCTAGATTACAACTGATTCACCCCCTCTCTCAGTTATCTTGTGGACTGTTATTCCTAACATAAGAATGCAAGAATACTTGAATGCAAAAATTGTAATAACGATAATAAAAGTTCTAGGTCCTTTGTGAAGGAAACGAGGTTCTCTTTTATAGAAATGTAATGCCCTGCCAGGGAACACAGGAGAAATTAACCTAAACATAACACTAAGTTCACAGAATAATTTTTTTTAAAGGTTTACAAACAATAATGATAACAATGCAGAAGCAACCCAATGAAGTACATGACATACATGAAATACAACACATACATGATCAACATTTCTCAAGGGTTCCTTGACGTAGAATTACTTAAACAAACTAATCTATGATTATAATAATAAAGAACTGACATAAAGGTTACATAACCTGAAACCAATAACATACATCTCAATAATAAAGATACATATACATCTTACACCATAAGGTATACCACCTAATAAACATCCACTGCACAAGTCGCAGGGTATGTAATAATACATGATAAACAATATAATGTATCCTCCAAGGATGATAACCAATATATACATATGGTACAAATACACAACTCAAGTAACTGAGAAAGTCTCCAAAAGACTAGGAAGATGAAACTGCAACAAGGAACATCCAAGCATGAAGAAGAATCCGTTAGAATCTCAATGGTAATAAGAATCACTACCACCCGACTACGTGGAACCAAAGGTACACTCCCAGCGTGTTGAGGAGATAGTAACAAGCCCATCACATGGGGTATACAACAAGAATACAAACAAGGTATACATGACCTCATACTCATGCATAGGAAGATCCTAGAAGCACTCTAATCCAAAACAAGGAATACTAAAAAACACCAGAGGTAACTGACGCACGTAGGATAACCTAAGCTATATATAGGAAGGTGTCATCATGTACGTCTAACCCTTGAGTTAAGTCCTGAAAATACCTTAATAGATTCTGGCACCCAAGTGATCATACACGACATTAATGACCTTTCAAATAGACAAGATCACTAATGATGCCCGAACCCGCACCTCGAAAGGGGGCAAGCATCATCTCATCCTCCATCTTAGCCTATATTAGCACTCAAGCATGGGTGAGGCATTAATCTTATTAGTTTAATACTAGGTCAGCCTAATTAGATTAATTATGTTATCGCTTGTTACCACTACTTACAATAAGTAAACCCTGACAACCACTTGTGGGCTCTAGTACTTATTGCAAGCCACCTCCTACTATACAATTAGGTAACCTACCCTAGGTTCACAAAAGAGTATCACAAAGGATAAATCATAATTCAAATTGCATCTTGTACATTCAGGTGCACATAGGTTCTCAAAACCCTAATACATCCACATATCCTCTCATGACCAATCAATACTTCATATCTGAATCAGGTTGGGTTTAGGAAATCAGGACTATGACATCATCATAACTCACGAACTATCATCACAAAAGATACGATGTAGAAAGTACAATCCCAAAACTTCTAGTTTTATGTCCTAGGGTCATCTAACCCAACAAATACCTGAAAACACGATAACGTAGGAGAACATTCAATTCATAGAAACATGTACCCAAAGCACATCATAATACAATAATTCATATTCAGAATGCATTTAAACTAAATATAATGTTAATGTAAGGATAAACAAATTTATAATCCCTAATCATACAAATCAAACCAACTAAATCCAGATATCCAGTTAGGATCTATTTTAATCCCATAATCGATTTTATTGATAAATAGGTTCTAAACAAAATCTAAATGTCCTAAGACAACATACAATTTCCTAACATGAAACACCATTAACATTCAAATAATAATCCTTATACAAAGTAATCTTTATTAAGGAAACCATTCACTTGTTAACATAGATCCCCTAACAAATTTATCTTTCAAATGACTATTATAACACTAACATATTAAATCAATATTCCAATTAAAATATTATTAAATATAATACATATGTATATATATACCCTACTATATATACATATATTATAGCAATAATAAAATAAATTTATTTACAACTTAACATTTAAACATAACCTATAGTTGCTTTAAATTAAACTCACCAATTAACTAAATCACATATTAAATTATTTACAGAAACTTAAAAAAAACATAAAATAAATTTTAAATAAACTAAGTTTTAAATTAATTAAAATCTAATTATAAACAAGAAAATTTATTTAATAAAATGAAAAAAATAACATTGGGGGGGGGGGGGGGGGGGGCCCCCCCCCCCCCCNGGGGGGGGGGGGGGGGGGGGGGGGGGGACCCCACCCCTCCCAAGTACCAACCCCCGCGGGCTCCCTTCTTTGAAGACAGAGCCGCAACTGACGCCTAATCTGCATCTGGCGACCTTGGCTGCCGTGCCGACAGTATTTTTTTTTTTGACTGGTGTAATTTATTTCTCTGTATTTTTTTTAACAGAGGTGTTTTATTTTTTTTAAATTGATTTTTTTCAAAGAAGCATTTGCAAGGGAAATATTTATTTTTCCTCTACTATAGTTCTAACTATAGAGAATTTGATTTTTCCCGTTTAAGGGCTTTCCATAAGGTTTCATCCAACAAAATTTTGACAACATTTCCTTACTAGGCTAAAATATATTTTTCTTTAAAAATCAAGGATCTAGGTTTTCAAAATTACACATTTTGACAATAATTTCAAACTAGAAATCCTTATACCCATTTGCACCTAATGCTATAAAATGAAACCCTTTATGCCCATAAGCACAAATCTGACATGCAAGCTTGAATAAAACACAAAATTGATCTAAGAAAATATTTTCCAATTGAAATCACCAAAACACAAAATAAAAAAATAAAGAATGACCACACAAAGGATCCTAGCTTTTCGGATGCATGGAAGACGGGGATCTGAAAGCTAGAATTGACATGAACAAGACCCTACCTCAATAACTGACGAGGAATACACAATGCAAAAATTCAAGCAAGAAGAATTTTCCAATTATGCTCCAAAACCAAGCACACACTAAAGCTCTCCAAAAATGCTCCCAAAAACCTGTTATTCTCAAATGAGAGAAGAATCCCCCTAAAGAGGATCAACCTCCCCTAAACATGCAAACCCTTATGACAACACATTCAGTTAACTTTTAAAAGGACTCTTCTCCAAAATTGAAATTATTTCTTTAATTAATAATTAAAATATCTAATTACTTGCACAACTCAACTTTGAATCCTAAAATCAAGTTGAGATCTCTTGAGTTTGAAAATACTTTTTCAACCAAATCTTGCACATGTAATTAATAAAATATTAATTTAAATAACTTAAATATTTACATCACAATTATCCATGCAACTCAATGTTTAATTATTTAACTAAGCATAAAAACATATTTACTCTAATTTTTAATTAAATATTTAATTAAATAGTAATATTCAATAATTGCACTTTAATCAACCTTTCAATTAAACATAGGTATTTAATTTAATTTTCAATTAATTAAATACCCTATATTTAATAGTTAATTGCAATAATATTCAATTAAATAAATAACATGTTATAACACCCACATAATCACATCAAGCACCTGAAATCAAAAACAAGCAAAAATCGAACATGCTCAAGGAAAGGGATACATGAATTCCTATCAACTATACGAATTCAGTAAGGTAGCCAATACAGATACTTGTCCACTAACTAGGACAATTAGTTTTAGGATAGGATTTGGACCTGAAAACTATCTCCCCTCTCTTACCATTGAGATTATTGTGATAGGGCACACCCACTCTTGCCAATTCAGGGAAGACATAGCCCGATACCTACAAACCTGTCATCACAAGACGAACATACATGCATATATAATATGGCAAACAATGGTTGAGACTAGGTTATCGTGTGGATCTCGCCGAAGAAAGTAACTACGACTCTGTCCCATACCATACCAAGCACATCAAACAATAACGCATAACATACAATGATCCATGTGCATATAAATCTAAGGTCAGTATTGTCAGAAAGCCATAATTGAAATGAAATCCTAACATGTACATAAACATCATAAAATAACCCTAAATCACATATACACAGAAGATACAACATGATAATAATGGATCAATAACATACCGAAATGTAATGCATAAATATCCTCAAGATCAACTGAAATAACCACACATACATCAAAATGCCTAAAAGAGTTTGGCATCCAAAAACTGAAAAGCAAACTAAGAGGTGGGTATTACAAGAAATCTCTCTTGAATCGACGGTTGAGATTTAAAATAAAGAGTGGACATGATTCGATTTGAGGAAGCACAATCCATGTTCAAAGAAGATGATTGGTGGAGAGAGTCTGTTCACTGAACTGACTGATGAGTTATTTTGGAAACTTCCAAAATTAGTTCTCAGTTAACTGAACTGTTTCCAAAATGAGAAATAGACAAGAATAAGTTAACTGGACATAACTAAATAGTTTCCAATTTGAGAATCAGTTAACTAAAATTGATGAGATAATATGCATTTTTACTAATTTAAAAGATTCAAAATGCACATTTTGATTTTATTTAATTAATTTAATTCCTTTTTGAATTTTAATTGACAATTTAGTAATTTATTTAATCAATATATTAGAATATCAATTAAATAATTAACCTAAGGTTTATTTGCCAATGTAATGTATTTTTAGGAATTAATTAATTAATCAAGTATGATGATTAATTAGCACCTAGGGTTCAGGTTAGATCAACTTGAAATTGATGAATTATCTTGGGTTAGGACTTCAAGATTTATTAAGATTAGGGTTTTCTTGATTAAAGATTGAGTTTGGGGGTTTAGGGTTTTGATGACCATTTTTGGGTCATTACTGTATTTTCCTTTAAAGTCATTTCTCTTGCTAAGACATTTGCAATTTCTTTAACACGGGGCATACACTCTACTCTTTGTTACACATTTTTCAAACACATACACATCAATTCAATTCACTCTATTAGCGGATTCTCTAAGGAGACAATTTTTTCCTTGGATTGGTCCTTTCATTATAACACTTTTCTTAGGCTTAATCCTCCTATGATGGATTCCCTTAAGGACAATGATTTTCTTTTTCATCCTTTTTATGCATTGATTAACATAACATGACTTTCTAGACTATCAATTCCATCTTTTCACTGATGTCTCTTTCTCTATGCATGACCCATAATAACTCAAACCTTACTAGGCTACTTAGTAATGTCTCTTTAACTCTCTTTTCGATTGTTTCTTCTTTATATCTTGGTTTTGGATTCGATGAGGACTTAAGTCAGTTGGGGGCTTGGTGTCTTCTTATCTCCTTAACCTTGGTAATTTGTTTTCCAATGCTTTGATCTACCATGAGCATGCGGTAATCTCATACTCCTACTAAAGTGAGGGATAAATGTACCATCCTAAACTGTAAGGACCTATTATTAGATGGTTAGTTAGGCCCCATTATAATTTTTTTGTTTGAGGTGTTGACATTCTTGTTTTGTCTTTGATGTCAACATATGTTTCAGTTGGATGCATTAGAAGTTTTAGACAGACTGGTTATCACAGGTATAGGAAAGATTGATAGTTGTGTACGAACAATGTATGGTGTTTCCGTATATGTGAGCATGGGGTTGTGTAGAGGAAAGTATGTAAACCTTATATCTAAGGTCCCTGGATTTTATATTTATGTTTGCATGAGTTATAGTTGTTTGGGTAAAGACTGGTTACAGTGTAGTTGTTAGAAATGAAAAAGAAATAAGTAAAAAGGCAATACCAGGAAAGAATCTAAGTGAGTTAATGCATGAAAATATATTACCATAAGATAGGAGAGAGAGAGAGCGAATTGCTCATACAATAATTGAGAAGAGGAAGAAACCTCATTAGTCTACGGAGAGAAGAAGAGACATCTCTTTAATAGAGATGTGAGAAAGGAGTTGCATGGTAACTCCCA